>CM031961.1:2877453-2887453 GCA_018749465.1 Paracanthobrama guichenoti
AACAAATATATATAAAAACAGCTTCTTTTGGTCCAAATAACTGCACAAAAGGGTTTTACCGTTAAAGCTATTAAATCTGCATAAATCTATATGTATAGCAATGCTCCTTGTGGTTTAATTATGGCGTTCTCTAACCAGCCTAAGCTAGTTGTCTAAATAACACTGGGTTTATTGGTGAATACAGTAGCAGCACAGCTGAGAAACATTACTCCCATCATTTGGTCAGATTCACTCATAAAGCATTCCAGCTGTCAGGTATTTCACAGCGTGGCGTGTCAGAACCACTCTGTCCATGAATGTTTCTGGAATGCTTGTGTCTTAATGCCGACAGGGTTTTCTTTTGCTTTCTGTTGTGTAGAGTTTGTGCCTCCAGGTGTCTTCGCTCTCAGAAGTCACATCGCTGCATTTCAAGCCAAGTTTCTGAGGCTGGTTTTGAAGTTCTGCATGCAAAACCGATTATTCCTTTATTCTTGTAAAAGCATAATTATTCATGAGTGCATTTTCACACAGTGTAATGTTTGCTGGCGGAGGGCTGATAGCATGTGTGTGTGTGTTTAGTTTCTGAAGGTCAGATGAGGTCACTTATGACCTCAGTGCAAATTCCCAGACTCTAGAGTCTAGTGTTCGACTGGAAAAGACCTTCTCTGAGACATCCAGAGTGATATATAACCTCTTTTTATAGAAACGAAGTTCAAACATCTTCACTCAAGAGTTTTCAGTGTTTAATTAAAGACACCAAATAAGGAGAACGATGCTGTGGGATGATGTGAGGTGGGGAAGGAAACAGACACAAACACAGAAAAGCAACACGATAATGAGTTTTTCTGTGTGTCTGCATGTCTGTGCATGTGTATATTTAATATATGTGTGTGTGAGTGTAATTCAATGACCCCTGTGTGATGTATAACACACCCATAGGCGATAAATTAGCCTCGCAGTGCAGTGCATCCTGGGTAATTACCGGTGTGTTGGCAGCTGTGTTTAGCATTAAAATGCCTCCCGCTAGTAAGAAGAGAGAAAGGCTTTTTTACCTCTTGTTAAATGCCAACAGTCTCACTATTTCCTCCTAAATCAGTGCAGACGTGTATAGTTTCAAGGTAGTTTCTCATAAGACACTCCCATCGTCGCCCGGTCGCCTTCAGATACTGATATTAGACTATTGTGTTCAAACGCTGCCGTGCTCCGCCTCGAGCGGCGTAAAATGTCAAACGCTGTATGACAGAGAAGAATAACTCTGAGTCAGTGTTTGTGTTCAGACCTGCGTCCGTGTTCAGTGATAATTGTTCAGAGACTTCATGAGAAATCGTGTCAGTGCTCTCCCGGCGGGAAACCATGCAGTTCAGAGAAGCAAAAGACATCAGTATTTTTAGAAGAAAGAGGCGTGAATTTAATCATCAGGACTATGAATGAGGCTCAAATCGAGTTGCTTTAGCTTTCATGGGTGTTGCAAACTCATATTTGATGTAAAAGGGTCAGTCCGACTGCAACAGTTAAACCTTGAACCATCTCTAAAAGTCAAAATGCTTTGGGGTTATGAAAAATATCTATATACACAGAACTAATAATCTAAATCTGCGTTTAAGTTTGATTTAAAAAGTCATTCATAGTGTATATCTTCACTTGACGAGATCATTTTATCAAAATTGTTTGTTATTTATACTTTCATATTTATGTAATATTGCAATATTTTTATTTTATTTGGTACTGTCAATAACATTTCTACCCGTGTTTAAAAACAATAAAAGACATTTTTATCTTTTTGTTCCTTTTCTTTGAATTTATTTTAATCTCTGTCAGTATTTTACACAATATTTACTTAGTATTTTTAAAAAGGTATTTACATTTTTATATTTATGTAATATTTTAATATGTTTTAGAGCTGTTAGTAAAATTTCTAAAAGTGTTTTATGCAATATTTACTCAAAATTAAAAATATGGATTCATATTTTTATATTTATATAACATTTCTTTTCAAAATATAAGTTTTTATTTAAATATTTATATGTATTTTACACTATATTTACTCAAAATGAAAACTTTTTAAAATATTTTTACATTTATGTAATATTGCAATATTTTTTTATTTGGTACATTGCTGCCAGTGCTTAAAACAATTAAAAAATGTCATGTATATTATTTTGTATAATATTTTGACTTTTTTTAATTAATTTGCAATTGAAAATATTTTCTATTAGGATCATCAGAAATCATCTAAATACTGTCAGTTATCACGTTTCTCTAGATTTATAGATCACAAATGCATTAGTTTTCAGTATGAAGTGTATTCCAGATGATAAGCATTTGCTTAACTGTGCTAGAAGCGTCTAAAGACAGTTTGAGTTGTGTTAGACAAAGTGATGAAGACATGTTGTTGTGACGGTGACCTCTCTGAAAGTCACTGTATAATTCACACATTATTCCATCCCCCCTGCTTCCTCTGACTCTTATTTGATTCTGTCTCTCAGCAGTAGGTGAAAATGGAGCGCTGCATTGTGGGCCGGTGTTCTGTTAGCACAGGCAGTCGATGATAAAAATGGAAATGAATATTTATCAGCAGACGCAGAGAAGACAAACAGAAAGGATGAAGGGAGATGAAGAAGGGGTTTGTGGGTAGAGAGGAATACAGTGCAGAAAGTCTTAGTGGTTTGAATATTTTAAAATAGTTCTCATTCATGATTGCCAGTGAAATTTCTACCAGTATTACACAATATTTAATAACATTCCTAATATTGTGTTGGTCTCACTTTTGCTGCCCTGCTCAGCCCTGACCCGTCGAGGCATGGACTCCACTAGACCCCCTGAAGGTGTGCTGTGGTATCTGGCACAGAGATGTTAGCAGCAGATCCTTTAAGTCCTGTAAGTTGTGAGGTGGGGCCCCCATGGATCGGACTTGTTTGCTCAGCACATCCCACAGATGCTAAAAGAAAACGTGATTCATCAGACCAGGCCACCTTCTTCCATTGCTCCGTGGTCCAGTTCTGATGCTCACGTGCCACTGTTGGTGCTTTCGGCGGTGGACAGGGGTCAGCATGGGCACCCTGACTGGTCAGCGGCTATGCCGCCCCATACACAACAAACTGAGATGCTCTGTGTATTCTGACACCTTTCTATCAGAACCAGCATTAACTTCTTGAGCAGTTTGAGCTCCAGTAGCTCGTCTGTTTGATCGGACCACACGGGCCAGCCTTCGCTCCCCACGTGCATCAATGAGCCTTGGCCGCCCATGACCCTGTGGCCGGTTCACCACTGTTCCTTCCTTGGAGCACTTTTGATAGATCCTGACCACTGCAGACCGGGAACACCCCACAAGAGCTGCAGTTTTGGAGATGCTCTGACCCAGTCGTCTAGCCATCACAATTTGGCCCTTGTCAAACTCGCTCAAATCCTTACGCTTGCCCATTTTTCCTGCTTCTAACACATCAACTTTGAGGACGAAATGTTCACTTGCTGCCTAATATATCCCACCCACTAACAGGAGCCATGATGAAGAGATCATCAGTGTTATTCACTTCACAGTGGTCATAATCTTATGCCTGATCGGTGTATATATGTTTTCTATTCAAGACTCAGAAATTGTGGTTTGGAGTGAGATGGTTTGAAAAAGCCAGCATATGAACCAATTTTTTTTAATAATGACATTTAGGAGCTGTTTTTCATAGCCCTTAGACTGAGCAGATGTTTTCAGGCATTGATGAAAGGCTCATTTTATCGTCCACCAGCTGAAAAACATAAGTTTTGTGTAGTATTAGGACACATTCCCTCTACAAGAAGCTCTAAAGTACTTGGCATCAGGGGCTCGTTCAAACCACTAACCCCAAGTATGAGCACTAGTAATAGTGACGCTTGCCTTATCAAACAGCACTAATTAGCCCCACGTTCATGAATCTCATTAAAGTTCTCATTAAACATGCCTTCCAGCAGAGTGAAATGTAGATCAGCTGAATGTCTGATTAATTGTCTTTGCATGGGCTAATATCTGCTGATGATGGGAACATTATTAATCTATTTGGATGTGGTGGTTCATTATGTTTTACTGTGCGTTTGTCTTTCAGAGATGCTTCTGGACGACTTCCTGTTGACGTATCTGGTCTTCATGTCCACCAGTGAGCTCTGCCAAGCCCTGCTGGGACAATATCCTTCAGCATGCTCACAAAAACACAGCACTATAGCATGTTAGGAAGGGCTTTTGAAATGCCAGATGCTGATATATTGTGTATGTTATTGTTCAGTATGGCCTTGCTATGTTGTCGCACATAAAGGTCTAAAGTGCTTCTGTGTAGATTCAGTCGATGCCGTTTGCATACAGAGTCTGTTATATCAGTCTTTAACCCGATCCCACCTACTGTACGAAGCGCTGCCGAGGGAAGGAGGAAGGAAAGGAGGCCCTCTTCAGGAAGAGGAAGGTCCTGCACCTGGTCTCCCAGTGGAGCACCCTCTACAAGGACTTCCTGCGAGAGGAGGAGAACGTCAAGCTCTTCATGAAGGTAATAACGTTAACCAGATGTTCTGGGAAGCTATTATTCCATGCTTAACATGGAGAGAGGAATCTGTGTGCAAGTATTACGGATGTGAAACCGTCTTCTGCTGCTGCTGCTGTTGGTGTGTGGTTTTCAATATTGGTCATCGGATGTGTTTTCAAAGCGGATACGGTGTCTGTAAAGCAGCGTGTGCGATCACCAGTGTAATTCTGATTATTTATTAAAGGCTAAGAGGGGAAAATGAACAGTTATATTACAAAATACATACTCAACATTAAACAGATATTTTACATTTATATATTTTCAGTAATATTTTGACTAGTAATTTATACAGTATTTACTCAAATAAAAAGATATATTTATTATTTTATTTATTGTATATTATAATATATTTTAAGACTCAGATTTAAGACTCAGTGAAATTGCTTCACATTTTTACACAATATTTACTAAAAACACATTTAATATTTAATAATTTCACGTAGACTTGAATAATTATATATTGAATAATAATTTTTTATATTTATTTATATTTATGCATTTCTATTTGTATAATATTTTAGTATTTTTAAGTATTTTAAGACTGTCAGTAAATATGTATTTATTTATTTTAATTTATATAATATTTTAAATAATTTTATTATATCTGTAAAATTTCCTCAAGTGTTTTTACACAATATTTACTAAACTCTTTTTTTTAAATATCTTTTATTTAAGACTGTCAGTAGAATTTCTACATGTGTTTTAGATATTTACTCAAAACGTAGACTGTCAGTAAAATTATATTTATTTCATATTTTAATATTAATATTAAATATTTTTATTCAGGTCTATCTGTAAAAGTTTTTACACACTATTTACTCAAAATGAAAACTATTTTGTATTTATATTTTTATGTTTATATAATATTTTTGTATTTTTAAAAACATTTTATTTAAGACTGTCAATAAAATTTCAACCTGTAATTCTCATATTTACTCAATTTAATATAAAAATTATATATTTAATATTAATTAATTTAATTATATTAAATTATATATATTATATATACAAATACTGTGGACATAATACATAATAGTTATATTATATATATATATATATATATATATATATATATATATATATATATATATATATATATATATACACACACACTCATTATAGGATTATAGGAACACCCGTTCAATTTCTCATTAATGCAATTATCTAATCAACCAATCACATGGCAGTTGCTTCAATGCATTTAGGGGTGTGGTCCTGGTCAAGACAATCTCCTGAACTCCAAACTGAATGTCAGAATGGGAAAGAAAGGTGATTTAAGCAATTTTGAGCGTGGCATGGTTGATGGTGCCAGACGGGCGGTCTGAGTATTTCACAATCTGCTCAGTTACTTGGATTTTCATGCACAACCATTTCTAGGGTTTACAAAGAATGGTGTGAAAAGGAAAAACATCCAGTATCACGGCAGTCCTGTGGGCGAAAATGCCTTGTTGATGCTAGAGGTCAGAGGAGAATGGGCCGTCTGATTCAAGCTGATAGAAGAGCAACTTTGACTGAAATAACCACTCGTTACAACCGAGGTATGCAGCAAAGCATTTGTGAAGCCACAACACGCACAACCTTGAGGCGGATGGGCTACAACAGCAGAAGGCCCCACCGGGTACCACTCATCTCCACTACAAATAGGAAAAAGAGGCTACAATTTGCACAAGCTCACCAAAATTGGACAGTTGAAGACTGGAAAAATGTCTGATGAGTCTCGATTTCTGTTGAGACATTCAGATGGTAGAGTCAGAATTTGGCGTAAACAGAATGAGAACATGGATCCATCATGCCTTGCAGGCTGGTGGTGGTGGTGGTGTAATGGTGTGGGGGATGTTTTCTTGGCACACTTTAGGCCCCTTAGTGCCAACTGGGCATCGTTTAAATGCCACGGCCTACCTGAGCATTGTTTCTGACCATGTCCATCCCTTTATGACCACCATGTACCCATTCTCTGATGGCTACTTCCAGCAGGATAATGCACCATGTCACAAAGCTCGAATCATTTCAAATTGGTTTCTTGAACATGACAATGAGTTCACTGTACTAAAATGGCCCCCACAGGCACCAGATCTCAATCCAATAGAGCATCTTTGGGATGTGGTGGAATGGGAGCTTCGTGCCCTGGATGTGCATCCCACAAATCTCCATCAACTGCAAGATGCTATCCTATCAATATGGGCCAACATTTCTAAAGAATGCTTTCAGCACCTTGTTGAATCAATGCCACGTAGAATTAAGGCAGTTCTGAAGGCGAAAGGTGGTCAAACACAGTATTAGTATGGTGTTCCTAATAATCCTTTAGGTGAGTGTATATAATATAAATATTATGTCCACAGTATTTGTCATCAGTTCTATAAGAAGCATTTTGACCTGGACTGAAATGTCACTGGTGTTGTGATGATCTGGGAGTGTCAGGACTTGAGTTTGTTTAATGGCTTTTCTCATTTTCGCTCCAGAAAACATCTTTTCTCCCTTCTGCTCGTTGCTGGAAAGCACTTCAGAAAACACTTTCAAGCGTCATTAAAAGCACTAACCATGTGTTCACTGAAACTGAGTGTTTGTGTAGTTGTTTATTTTGTGTTTAGGTATTTATTATGTGTATGTAGATGTTTTTGTGTGCGTGTCGATGTTCAGTCTGTCATCTTCAGGAGACAAACACACACAGCTCAAATGCACATCTTGTTCTTACCTGTTTTTGTCTCCACCCACTCTCACACACATGCATACACACTCAAGCAGTGTTTCCATGACAACTGTAGTGTCATTGCAATGACGAGGCCGTTTCACGGTCGCCGTAAAGATCATTACATGGAGCGTTTCCCAGGTGATAGTTGCCTAGTAACAGGCAGAATGGGGGGGGTTGGGTCAGGCGCACTCACAGTGGATGCTTGCATGTTACCAGCTTGATTACACATGACACAACACGCACAAAAACATTCAGATTCCATCAAACGCTACAGCACTGTGTGTGTGTGTGTGTGTGTGTGTGTGTGTGTGTGTGTGTGTGTGTGTGTGTGTGTGTGTGTGTGTGTGTGTGTGTGTGTGTGTGTGTGTGTGTGTGTGTGTGTGTGTGTGTGTGTTTGCACGAATGAGGATGTAGGTGCTCTTGTTTTACAGCACTGAAACAGTAAAAGTGCATTGTTTCCTCACTGTACTTGTGTACTGACATTATCCAGCATGCATTGAGGGAATGTACGCCATTATAACCTACATTCCTAGTGCATGCTGGGTAATAAATCTTCCCTTTACTGCCCAGCATGCATTCAAGGTCAAGTGTCTTTGCATAAACACACAGCCGCTCATATACACACATTCAGTCGCCGTCCAGTTCTGCTTCCACCTGTATGCATAATGTATATTCAAACCTATAACTGGCAGTATTATAACTAAAAATGTTATTAAAAATTGATTCAGATACGGCTGAAATAAAACTAAATATAAAATATTAGATGAAAAGCTTAAAATTAAAGAACATAAACTTATTTAAACTTATTAAGTACTAAAATTACTAAGTTAATTTTAGCAAAATAGAAATATATATATTTATGTACTAATATAAATGACAAAAGGACAAAAAATTACTAAAACTTAAACTAAAAATATAAAAATAATAGTTAATTCAAAACATTTATAAATTCTAATAGTATATAAATAGTACTAAAATAACACTGGAAACCGCTGAGCAGATTTTTGTTTAATGATATGGAATTTTCTGGTGTGCATCAATGTGCAATGGCCATATATTTAAATCCTTATTATTTTGTTATTTAATATAGTATATCATCATAGTAGGCAGTTCTGCTGTTGAAGTATAATCATCCAAATGGGAAACGTCATTGGCTGATTCTGACCATTAGAAATGCCAAGCGTCTACAGATCGATCGGACCACTAATATAAATATATTGTCTTGTTCTGCAGACGTTGTATCGATATGTGCTGGAGGACGTTTATGAGTTCCCCACGCTGGAGAAGGACCTGAAGGAGTTCCAGAAGCTTCTGCGGCGGAGACAGTGAGTCTCTCACGCCCTTTTGCATTTTTAATTTGAATTGAGACACTCTTTGAGCAGTTTTAGCAGGTTTCAGCAGGACGTTTTGACAGATGTGGCCCTTACAAGTAAAGCAATTGCAGATGAACATACACATCTTGTGACTCTTTTGAGCTCCTTACGTTTGTCGTTTCCTCAGCTTAGCCTCAGTGAATTGAGCTTAGCATGGAAACGTTCCCGTTCGGCCCGGATCCCGCGTGCAGGTTCCTCCCGCTGGAGCAGCGCTCATCCTCTGGGTTTGGCAGGCATATGTTTGTAATCTCACTACATGAGGTGACAGACTCGGAGGTGTAATTATGACTGCTGTGAGGGGCGGAGATACACTGTGCTCACTCCCATTCGAAGAGATCTGATTGGCTCCCCGAGCGGCAGTTGGTAATTGAGCCTAACGTATATGATGAATGAAAGAGGGAAATGCTCAATGCTCACTGATGTAACTGAGCATTGAGATTAAATGGAGAATTGATTCTTTAATAATCTCACGTGTTTCATAAGAGATCTCAGTAATGTCTCAAACTGTGCTCGGATTTGCCCATTAAAGTCAGCAGCAATGTCAGTATGAGCTCAAACATTTCTCATCAAGTTCATTTGAAATGATCTTTTAAAGTTTCATCTCATCAATGTCTCAAATTGTGCTCAGATTGGCCAAAACACCAAATTATGCAAAGTCAGAACTCAAACAGTTCTCTTTAAATTCTCCCAAAACCAATCTGAGCTCCCATCTACATTCATTTTATAGCTTTATACTCTAACTGAATGACATGAACATGTTCATTTGTGTCTATTTTCATTTCTTCTAATGGACTTTGGGAGAAACATTTGGGAGTAAATTGACGGTTGAGTCCTTCTGAGCCCAATCGTCTCACTTTCGTCACGGGGAAAAAAAAGAAAGTGAGCGTTTTATTCTCCACAGAAAGGTTTTGTGTTGAAATGAGGGATGGGACAATGATTAAAACAGTCATTTATCCTGCTGTTTTCCTGTTAAAACAAACCGTCTCACAGTCTGCAGCACAGCCACACAGACACAATGATGTCTTTCGCTTCCTGTTAGAGTGTCGCTCTTCAGATAGATGGATGTAGTTGGCGACAGAGACAAATGTAGAGCGAGAGAGGAGTCTCGCAGGAGACAGCTGGCCTACACGTCTCTGTCTCACTCGTGACTGGCTGACAGAGGTGTTAAATCAGCCCATCTCTCAGCTCACTTCCTGCTGCAGCATCTGTCAGACTCACATCTGAACAGCCATGAGTGTCTCCATGTGTGTCTCTAAGCTGCTTTCTCCCTGTTTTCCCTCAGTACGATGGACGACTATTCTCCACATCAAAAGGTGAGAGAAGAAATTGTGAAAAGAAAGATGCACAAAAATGAAAATCAAACCTGGCTGGTATAAACCACGGAGACCATTCTCAAATGTTCCTTGTCCTTCCAGAAT
>CM031961.1:2889953-2964953 GCA_018749465.1 Paracanthobrama guichenoti
ACATTCACTCACTCACTCACACACACACATTCACACAGAGACACACATACACACAGGCACACACTCTCACACACACACACACACATTTTTTTAAATCTTTTTTAATATAATAACATATGCATGTAATAGGAATATAAATGGATTTCCCCGTTCATGGAGTCCCTCTCTGTTTGTCAGTGATGTGTCGCGTGTACGTGAGCAGTGACTCGTATCTGAGTATGCGTGTGAAGCCTGCGGTCGTGGCTCAGGAGCTGCTGCACATCGTTTCTCAGCGGATGGACAGATCTGAAGACGACATGATGCTGACGGTCCAGACGTACAGCGGAGGTTCATACGCACATGACTCAGACATGAACCACAGACCCTGTAGTTTCTACAGGCACACACATTCACTCTCTCTCTTCTGTGTCACAGAGAAGCGCGTCCTTCAGCCGCACGACAGTATTTATTCCGAGTCTCTGGTGGCGCCCGGCAGACTGATCGCCTGTCGAAGAGACCTCAGCGAGATCCTGGTAGGACAAACTATGTCAGCTCTACATTTTATTTGTGTTCGCTTCTGGAGTTTAAAGCCTGAACCTGTTTAAAAACCCAAATGCTCTTCTGTAATGGTGTTTGTGTCTCTCAGCCGCCCCTGACTGAATGCCCTGAGTTGGGCCAGAGACCTGTCAGACTGCTGGGTATCAACACGTGGGACGTCGCCGTGGCTCTTACCAACTTCGACTGGAATCTCTTCAACTCCATCCATGAGGTGAGCTGCTGTC
Organism: Paracanthobrama guichenoti; assembly: GCA_018749465.1. NCBI lineage: Eukaryota > Metazoa > Chordata > Actinopteri > Cypriniformes > Gobionidae > Paracanthobrama > Paracanthobrama guichenoti. Next base: position 2,890,715 of record CM031961.1, read on the forward strand.
ATCGTGAAATCACGTCGGGACGTAATGATTGTGAACCCTGTCAACATGCTTTCTGTTCGTTTTTATGAACTGGGCTTATATTGTATATAATCAACAAAGTTTAAACATTGTCATGAATATTTGTTAAACGTCTTACGTCCTTTAAACATTAAGCTTATATTGAAGTCTTTACGATGTTTCCTGCTTCAAAAGAACAGCCTTTTATATCATTTTAATAGTTTACACAATAATTGTTCCAAAAACATTCCCGGAACGAAATGGAATGTTTTAAAATGTTTATAGAATTTACACTACAGTTCAAAATTTTGGGGTCGATGATAATTTTTTTATGTTTTTCTGCTCACCAAGGCTGCATATATGTGACCAAAAATACAGCAAAAAACATAAAATTGTGAAATATTATTATAATTTAAAATAGCTGTTTTCTGTGTGAATATATAGTAAAGTGTGATTTATTCCTGTGATCAAAGCTGAATTTATCATCATTCCTCCAGTCTTCAGTGTCACATGATCCTTCAGAAATCATTCTGATATGATGATAAGCTCAAGAAACATTTATGATTAATATCAATGTTGATAACAATCAATGTTGATTTAAAGGCACAATATGTAAGATCTTTGGATTAAAATATCCATAAACCACTAGAACAATGTTATATATTTTGTGTGCTTACATTATCCCAAATGTTTCCAGGAATGTTTAAATCCAGAGAAATAAGCGATTTTAACCGGGACACGGCCCGTGTGCGTGCGTCGCCTATCAATGACATCACACCCGCGTTACCCTCGATTTCTGTTTTTATTTCGTAGAAACCATGGAAACACCAAAGACGCTTTAATATATGATGTGTTTTATTAGACAGGAGAGAAACTGTTGGGATGCATTGATGGACAGAAAACGAATCATTGTTCTCCAGCTCAACACAGTTAGTCTTATTGGTTAAATCTGGTGTTCTTGATTTACCGCGTGTTTCACCATGCCTAATATCCATCTCTCACTGCAGTGTGAACAAGTGTCTCACAATGGCCGCAGAGCGAGTAGCATTATAACATGATGTGTGTGATATGATAAACAGCGCTGCGTTACCACACACACACATGAGCGGAAGAAGAGGAAGCGCTCGTCTGAGGCAGAATGAAAGCTCCGCCGAATCAAGGCGTCATCAAGCCACGCCTTTGTTTTCGACCTCTAGTGGTGAAAAATTACTTTAATGCATCCTTGCTGAATACAATTATTAATTTCTTTCAAAAAAAATCTTCCTGACCCCAGACTTCTGAATGATATTGCACATTTGCTCTTTTAAAACACATCTGGAAGTTATCAGAACAGATGTGGAATATGAAACGCCTCTCTCTCTCTGTTCCTCGCAGCAAGAGCTGATCTTCTACACGTTCAGCCGTCAGGCCAGCAGTGGACACACGGTGGCGCTGGAGTTCCTGCTGCAGCGCTGCAATGAGGTGCAGCAGTGGGTGATGTCAGAGGTGCTGCTGTGCCCGTCGCTCGGGAAACGAGTCCAGCTGCTCAAGAAGTTCATCAAGATCGCCGCTCAGTACGTACAGCTGAAAACAAATCTGTCCAAAAGTATTACAGAGATATTTTCACAAACATAAATCAGAAAACAAACTGTAATATGCAGCTTTGCTTTGATCGACCATTACTGCTTTTTATGACTGATACTGATTATCTTTATCTTTAATAGAATAATATGTTAAAAACATTTTATTATTAAAAGAATGTAATACTATTTTATGACATATAGTGATTGTTTTTATATTTAATAAAATAATATGAACATACTAAAAATATTAAGTATTTCGGTTTATATTTTAATATTAAAAATAATATTGCATTTTATTACAGCTACTGATTTTTATGAATAAATAAGTAAATAAATATATATTTAAATTGATAAAAAATTATAATTACAATATAATAATTCTACATTTTATGATACAATTTCTTATGTTTAATAAATAATTATTGATATACTAAAATATTACATTTCATTTTATATTTTACTATTTAAAGATGATATTGAATTTTTGTTTAATAAAATAATATATTTAAAATATTAAATATTTTATGACAGTTACTGATTGCTATTTTATTATTTTAGTTTATATTTTATTTTAAAATACTGCTTTTTTGGCATATATGGGTTATTCTTGTGCATAATACAATTATATTGATTTATTACAAATATTAAATGTTTGATTTAGTTATTTTTATTATTAAAATGTTTATATTTTATTATTATTAAATGCTGTTTTTATGACAGACACTGATTAGTTTGGTTTAATAAAGTAATATTAAATGTATTATAAATAAATACATATTTTTGCTTATTTTAGTTTATATGATGTTATTAAACTACAAGAATACAATATTTGATATTATTATTTCCAATATTTTAGGGTCATATTTCAGTTAAGTTCAGAGAAAGCCCTCTTGGCATTGCTCTGTTTTTATTATTTAAAAGTTTTAATCAAATTACCAAACCAAAATATCGTAACCAAAAATATTTTACCTGCTGTTCTTCAGAGACTCAAATATGGTTTTACCTGTGTCACATGCGTCAGTGAACAGTCTGTGGGCGGCTCATGTGCGGTTAATATCTTTATTCTAGCCAGTCAGAGAGCTTGAGTTAATGATGCAGGTTAATCACTGTGTGGGTGCTTAAACCCTCTGTGGCTGCGTGTGTGTGTGTGTGTGTGTGTTTCAGCTGTAAAGCGCAGAGGAACCTGAACTCCTCGTTTGCCATCATCATGGGCTTAAACACCGCATCCGTCAGCCGTCTCAACCAGACATGGGAGGTAAAAACAGCTTTACTGACTCTACACATGCTCACCCTGTACTCGCCGGTATGATGACACTCCTCTCCAGTGCTGAAAGTGAACAGAGGCAAAATCACAGAACATATGTCACGGTTACCTTCAGTTTGTATGTTGATTCGTTCCTTTGTTCAGTTTCCCGCCATTCCTCTGTTCCCATGGTTACCCTTGTTAGTTCATTTGTCCCAGCTGTGTCTAGTCACTGTTATGTTTGAGTGTGTTTCCCTGCCTTCCTGTTTGTGTTCTGATCGTCTGAGTCTTCAGCCTGTTCCTGGTTCACCAGCCGTTACAACGTGTTTAATGATGTTTAATATACAGACTAACCAGCACAACATGTGAAAATGTTGGAAACACTGATTTTGTGTCAGTTTTAGGGTGAAGGTCTGAGTTAACGATGCATGAAACGCAAGTTGTGATAGTCTTTTCTGCCCGAGTCAAACGGCTTCTGGAACAAGAACAAATGTAGGGCGGGGCTTGAGTTTGTCCATCAGGAATTGATTGGATGGTTGTGGTTTGCTATTGGTGGATCTCATGTGAGTGACAAGTCTCTGCGAGAGTCAATCATTTCAAAAATAATGATGTGCACAGATTCATAACTTATACTGCAATACTCCCTTAAAAAAAGAAGAATTGTCAATTTTGATTTCATAGTGACATAGTGAGGAGGAGATATTCAGTTCTTCATCAGTTTCTGTCGCTCTCTTTCCTGCAGAAAGTTCCTGGAAAATTCAAGAAGCTTTTCTCTGAACTTGAGCTGTTGACGGTAAGGCAAACCCAGTTACATCAACATAAATACGGTTGCTTTTGATTTCTCGTCGACTTTATGAAATGTACATCAGTCGTCGTGCCTCAAGACTAACATGAAGAGATTCATCTGACTTCTCCCTCAGGATCCCTCCATGAATCACAAAGCCTACAGAGACGCTTTCAAGAAAATGAAGCCGCCCAAAATACCCTTCATGCCTCTGCTGCTTAAAGGTAAACGTGCCGCCTGCTGATGTAGAGGGAATGATGACGCACTTTACTTGCATGGCCAGAGATTTGTTTCACGGTCTCGTAACGTCGTGATCTCTGTTGGTTTTCAGATATCACCTTCATCCATGAGGGGAACAAAACATTTCATGATAACCTGGTGAATTTTGAGAAGCTGGTGAGTGTGAGTGACTGACGGTCTTCGCCTGTCACTCTTCAGATGTGTTCTTGACGTGTTTGTCTGTGTTTTCAGCACATGATAGCCGACACCGTCCGACTCATTCGCCACTGTCAGACTGATCAAGCAGGTCAGTCTTTCCTCATACTGAGCGTCCAATCAAAATGAAAGCCTTACATGACTGATATTCCATACGGTGTAATTAATATATACACACATCATGCTTTGATATCAGGGATTTTCAGTGTTTTGGCGTCCTGAGCAGAAACCCAATCTTTATGCAGATGTTTTGCTCTTAGTGATGTAATTCTGAGTAATTGTGGGTCTTTGGTTTAGTGAAAAATGATCAGAACAAAATAACATTATTAACCAGCATTTAAAAATAATGTTTTAATGTGTAAGGTTTTCACTCTGAAACTGTGCTTTCGGGTTTTATTCCTTGAACCATATCTGGTTATATATATCGTATATTAATAAATATAAACAATATTTGAGTGATTATAATGGTAAACAGTACAAATTCATCAGCTGTCATATTTGTGATCAGCCATAAAAATATGCATTTGCATTTTAAATTAAATAAAAGGTAATAAATAACAAAAATATATATAAATAAATATAATATAAATGTAATAATATATTTATTAATACATTGTTAGCTAACGGTGATTGTGTATATATAAATAGCAGGCACTGCTAATTATCAGCTATCTGTAATTATTTCGTAATTTTAGTTTATAGTAGTTAAAATATAATAATGCTGCTTTTTTATGACAGACAATCTTTTGTTTAATAAAGCAATATTAAATATAATTTTTTTGTTTATAAGCTGTTATTTAACTACAAGAATACAACCTTTTATATTATTGGCAATATTTTACAATTGTTGTAATTGTTTTTTTGCAGTCTAAATGATCACAAATTTATTTTCACATTTGTTTTAATACGTTTTCTTATTGTTTCTGACTTGAATTAATGAATTAATGTCATTTTAAAGTTATAAAGAGCAATTATCAAACCAAAATATCAGCCAATCTTAGTGTTTTATATCATTATTATTCTGATAATTAAAACAGTACAATTAATAAATATAATAATAATTAATTTATATATATATACATATTTTTATTTATTTATTTATTATATTTATAATAATTTATTTATTACCTTTTATTTAATTTAAAATATTTAAGGCTGATCAAATCCAATATGATAGCTGAATTGTACTGTTTTATATACACTCACCTAAAGGATTATTAGGAACACCTGTTCAATTTCTCATTAATGTAATTATCTAATCAACCAATCACATGGCAGTTGCTTCAATGCATTTAGGGGTGTGGTCCTGGTCAAGACAATCTCCTGAACTCCAAACTGAATGTCAGAATGGGAAAGAAAGGTGATTTAAGCAATTTTGAGCGTGGCATGGTTGTTGGTGCCAGACGGGCCGGTCTGAGTATTTCACAATTTGCTCAGTTTTCCTCAGTTGCTCACTGGGATTTTCATGCACAAGGTTGTGCGTGTTGTGGCTTCACAAATGCTTTGCTGCATACCTCGGTTGTAGCGAGTGGTTATTTCAGTCAAAGTTGCTCTTCTATCAGCTTGAATCAGTCGGCCCATTCTCCTCTGACCTCTAGCATCAACAAGGCATTTTCGCCCACAGGACTGCCGCATACTGGATGTTTTTCCTTTTTCACACCATTCTTTGTAAACCCTAGAAATGGTTGTGTGTGAAAATCCCAGTAACTGAGCAGATTGTGAAATACTCAGACCGGCCCGTCTGGCACCAACAACCATGCCACGCTCAAAATTGCTTAAATCACCTTTCTTTCCCATTCTGACATTCAGTTTGGAGTTCAGGAGATTGTCTTGACCAGGACCACACCCCTAAATGCATTGAAGCAACTGCCATGTGATTGGTTGATTAGATAATTGCATTAATGAGAAATTGAACAGGTGTTCCTAATAATCCTTTAGGTCAGTGTGTGTGTGTGTGTGTGTGTGTGTGTGTGTGTGTGTGTGTGTGTGTGTGTGTGTATGTATATATATATATATATATATATATATATATATAGAGAGAGAGAGAGAGAGAGAGAGAGAGAGAGAGAGAGAGAGAGAGAGAGAGAGACTTATTTATCAGCTATCTGTATCAGGCAAAATGTCTTTATTGATGCATCCATATTAATTAAGTTCTAATTAATATGTCGCGTCCAGCTCTATGAAATGCATCAGCGTAGCCTCTCTCTCTTCATTAGAACTGAGGTGAATAAATCTATTAACTCCATTGATTTCTCCACTTCCCAGGAAATGAGCTTTCCCCATGTGACAGTGCTGAAGTGCGATCGAGTGTCCATTACCTTCACATCATTGACAATCAGCAGACACTGTTTGAACTGTCTCACAGACTGGAGCCCAGAGTCTGAGAGAGTGAGAGCGCCGCCCGCTGGACGTTCTCTGCAGACGCAGCTGCGCTCCTCGCACACAGGTTGAGTTGCGCTATCACACATGAGGGCATCTCGACCAGATTCCAGCTCCCAGCACTGACTGAACGGACACCGTTAGTGGGTTTTACTCCACCAGGGGGCGTCACAGAGCTCTTTCACAGCCAAATTAATGAGAGAACACAGTAATCAGTCTGCCTGAGCACACAGGTTGTGCTCTTGATGTGAATAAATGTTTATTTCTTAATGTTAAAAATAGATTAAGAGAAGTGTAAACTTTTCAGCATTGTTTTGTTGAAATGCTACCAGCATTCTGGACCATATTTATATATGACTTTATTAGACAGTTAGGGCTGGGCGATATTATACTGATAATAGTATATTATTAATTTAAAAAAATATATATGAAATATATATTTACATTTTTTCAGCCTTTTGAACATGTTCGTATATATTGATATTTCTATATTTGCTCTGAAATAGATTTAAAGGCTGATTTCTTTTAGTAATTTCAACCAAATAGTTGCAGAAGCAAAAATCAACACTAGTATAAATATAACAGCAATATTAACATATAAAAGACAAAACAAATCATTGAATCAGAGATTAGTTCAGCTGATTCATGGAAAAGAATCAAATGTTTACCGTTTGAAATCAGAAACTCAGAGGCCAAATCAATTTTATAAATATGTGATATTTTATAAACACACAAAAATATGTCGCCCGGCCCTACGGTGTAAACTGAACGAACAAACACAACGTGTCAAAGGTCATGATGATGTCATACAGAGCCAAGTACTCACTTTATACTGAATCTTGTTTTTTTAATTTCCTGTTATTTAATGTTTCCCGTTCGAGCTCAGTCCAGATGTGACAGCGGTCAGTCTGGGCACATTAGAGCCCGTTTCCCACGACATGCCAGTGACTGAAGCTTTTCTCGAGTGTAATCGTTACAGTGACCTGACAGTATTATTTCATAGTCATTATTTGCTTGTCCGCTCGATGGTCGAGGCTCTTGAAGATGTTCGTTTTGTGGAGTTTTTGCCCTTCACTCACTCTCTGCCGTCGCGTTTGGATACCGTTGTTTCTATTCGCAGTTCTGAAGCTCTTGTGTGAAACTCATTTCCGTTTTAAAGAGATTTTAAAGTGACATGCATGCATATTGTGTTTGCACTTACATCTTTGTTTGTACATTATCGTGTAAGAATGTAAATACGTTTGTAAATGTAAAGAGATCAGTTGAGAGTCATTTGCAAACACACGTTTCTGTGCCAAGCACTATTATGGGAGAGCAATGCAATATGAGAACATTTTAATATTGTGAAATGTTTTATAAAAGCCTTAGCTGCGGCAGTGAACCCCGCTTTGTTCTGACGTGATGTGATCCAGTGCACAGAACTAAACAACTTCTTAAGTGATTTGATGTCAAAACCTGAGTTGATTGCGTCACTTGATTTCCTTTGATTTGTTAAAGGAAAGGGAATTATAGGTTTCTAAATGAACAGCTCAGGAAAGAGTCCGAGTTTTTAGGCCACAGACGTCTGATTTTCTACAGTATTTGTACGGTGTAATTCGGCTCGCTGTGCCCTCTGAACTTCATCTGTTTCCACACTGCCACATTTTCCACACGGATACAGAAGTGCAATCATCTCACCTGAATGTCCTGTGATTGACAACACAGAGCTTTTGTTTTATATATATATATATATATATATATATATATATATATATATATACACACTCACCTAAAGGATTATTAGGAACACCATACTAATACTGTGTTTGACCCCCTTCGCCTTCAGAACTGCCTTAATTCTACATGGCATTGATTCAACAAGGTGCTGAAAGCATTCTTTAGAAATGTTGGCCCATATTGATAGGATAGCATCTTGCAGTTGATGGAGATTTGTGGGATGCACATCCAGGGCACGAAGCTCCCGTTCCACCACATCCCAAAGATGCTCTATTGGGTTGAGATCTGGTGACTGTGGGGGCCATTTTAGTACAGTGAACTCACTGTCATGTTCAAGAAACCAATTTGAAATGATTCGAGCTTTGTGACATGGTGCATTATCCTGCTGGAAGTAGCCATCAGAGAATGGGTACATGGTGGTCATAAAGGGATGGACATGGTCAGAAACAATGCTCAGGTAGGCCGTGGCATTTAAACAATGCCCAATTGGCACTAAGGGGCCTAAAGTGTGCCAAGAAAACATCCCCCACACCATTACACCACCACCACCAGCCTGCACAGTGGTAACAAGGCATGATGGATCCATGTTCTCATTCTGTTTACGCCAAATTCTGACTCTACCATCTGAATGTCTCAACAGAAATCGAGACTCATCAGACCAGGCAACATTTTTCCAGTCTTCAACTGTCCAATTTTGGTGAGCTTGTGCAAATTGTAGCCTCTTTTTCCTATTTGTAGTGGAGATGAGTGGTACCCGGTGGGGTCTTCTGCTGTTGTAGCCCATCCGCCTCAATGTTGTGCGTGTTGTGGCTTCACAAATGCTTTGCTGCATACCTCGGTTGTAACGAGTGGTTATTTCAGTCAAAGTTGCTCTTCTATCAGCTTGAATCAGTCGGCGCATTCTCCTCTGACCTCTAGCATCAACAAGGCATTTTCGCCCACAGGACTGCCGCATACTGGATGTTTTCCCTTTTCACACCATTCTTTGTAAACCCTAGAAATGGTTGTGTGTGAAAATCCCAGTAACTGAGCAGATTGTGAAATACTCAGACCGGCCCGTCTGGCACCAACAACCATGCCACGCTCAAAATTGCTTAAATCACCTTTCTTTCCCATTCTGACATTCAGTTTGGAGTTCAGGAGATTGTCTTGACCAGGACCACACCCCTAAATGCATTGAAGCAACTGCCATGTGATTGGTTGATTAGATAATTGCATTAATGAGAAATTGAACAGGTGTTCCTAATAATCCTTTAGGTGAGTGTATATATATCTATAGCACGTGTGTCACTGTGTGTTTGAAGGGATGTTTCCAGGAGCAGAACACACTGAGATGAGGATGAGGATGAGGATGATGATGAGAAAACTTTGGCTGTCTGATGGTTTGGTGAATCTCACAAAAAAAAAAAATGTCTGGGTCACACATTTCACCCCAACGAGTAAAGAAAAACATCCTTTATTTTATTTTATAAAATTAAATTCAGTACAACAAATACTACCATGCTTGACAATTTAAATACGTTTTAATTATTATTTGTATTATTTGCTGTAAGAATTGTGAGGGGTGAAAATAATCATGAAAATAATGCCACAATGCGGAAAAAAAAAATTTCAATCATGTCCTTAAAACTATTTAATTTTATCTATGTGATTATTTATATATATAGGTTATGTTTTTCTTCTAGACTGGTCATAACTTTAAGTCAGTAACATAAAAATGTAGACTGGACTAATTTGAATTCGCAAAGTAATACTGATTAGCCCTGACTTGCTATTTCATCAGACTAGATCCTAAAACAGTCTTAACTTGGCCTGTGGAGAGTTTTTGTGAGATTCTCTCTACTGAGTGAATTATTTTGAGGTTTGCTGTTCAAGCTTGTGGATTGCGTCTGATCTTGTGCTGTAATGATGAGATTTCAGTCGGGAGGAAACTGGACTGACCTGCCGTTGTCAAAAGCAGTACAGAAAGCCACTGAGATGACAAACATTATGGGGTGTTGTAATTTGCAAATGTAAATATAGATATGCTCTTAATATAAGACTTAATGTTAAAAAAGACAGATTCAAAGCAATATATTTACAGTCCGTTGCTATAGAAATCACACACGTCTTTTCTATAACCTGCATTTTTACAACAATGTTCAAAGGCAAATGTCAATAAAAGATTTATGTAACATTGCATACTGTCTTAAATGGATTGGGTTTTTTTTCTATTTGTCATTAATTCTGTCTTTTGTTAGTATAATCCAGCTTTATTAGTTAATACAAGGGAGAGAGTAGCGTGTTTGTAGTCTGAAAACAGCAATGATCATCAAGAATCCTCATCACAGCTCCATTCAACACACACACACACACACACACACACACACACACTATTCCGCACTTGTATGTAATATTGACAGCTAGTGGTTGAAATGAGTACAGCAGCTCACATTCAAAAGAGTGAGTGAAATGTATGGAGGACGAGAAATGACAAGTATAAATAAATTAATAAACACGTAAACATAGAATTAAACAAATAAATGTAGAAATGCATAAATAAATAAATATAGAAATACATAAATGTATAACCAATGGTACAAAAATAGCACAATTAAAAATGATACTTTTGACAAAATTATGCATATCTGCATTTATTTATTTATTTATTTCAGAATTTATTTCTTAATTCATTTATGTATTTCTGCATTTATTTACTTATTTGTTTCAGCATTTATTTATTTGTATATTTTGTGTATTTATACATTTATTTAATTCTGCATTTACATATATATTAATTTATACTTGTCATTTCTCGTCCTCCGTAGAAATGTACTATACTTGATGTAAATCTTTGGTGTAACTTCTTCCTCAAGAGGACCTCAATGCAGCGCCCCCAAATTCAGACGCCCCGCTGAGAAACGCTTTACCGGAGCGTCTCTAGGCGAGGAGGTTCACCTACTGTCACGTTTAACTGAGGAGAAACTGGAGTGAGGACTCCGGGGTCCATTTTATTAGCAAAATGAACATAAACACAAAATAAAAACACAGAACTGAAAACATACCACTGGGGTCATGGGAGGCAGAAGACATAGACAAGACAACGATCCCACACAGTCTGCAAAACACAAAGGGACTTATAAAAGTGACAAACCGGTGGGGAAGAGACACATGGCCCAAAATAACAAAACACCACGCGCTACACAAGACAGGACAGACATGTGACACCTACAGGACAGGTCTCCTCAGGACTGGACTCGGAAGGACACAGACTCACTAGAGTTTGAGACGCAGATAACGGAGTGATCTTTGACATTAGCAGCATCAAACATTCCCGTGCCACTGTTGGTGCTTTCGGCGGTGGACAGGGGTCAGCATGAATGCCCTGACTGGTCAGCATGCCGCCCCATATGCAAAAAACTGAGATGCTCTGTGTATTCTGACACCTTTCTATCAGAACCAGCATTAACTTCTTGAGCAATCTGAGCTCCAGTAGCTCGTCTGTTTGATCGGACCACACGGGCCAGCCTTTGCTCCCCACGTGCATCAATGAGCCTCGGCCGCCCATGACCCTGTGGCCGGTTCTCCACTGTTCCTTCCTTGGAGCACTTTTGATAGATCCTGACCACTGCAGACCGGGAACACCCCACAAGAGCTGCAGCTCATTAAAATGCAAGCATGGTTAATGCAATGCATATTTTTTCAATTAGTGCAATTCACCAAGCTGTTTGTTTCAAAAACATTTGTCATTAATTTTCTTCCATTGAAGACCTATGTTACCTTAAGAAACGAGACGAACACTGGCGCAATATTACAGTAGTATTAATACACTGAAGTACACTGAGGTTATTTTCACTGCAAACAATAACTGAGACACGATGGCGGCAGTCGCGTTCGTATGAAATGAAAGCATGAGTCCGGTGTGTGATACGCCTCGAATTACGTGAGAGTAGCGCTGGTTTCAGTTACCCCGATGAGCAGACTGATATACAGCGTTAATGAATATTAGGAAATATCTGACTGCTTAATGCCACGATTGGCCAGTCAGAATTGAATATTTTAGAGAGCTGCATAATTCATTTGAAACCACACATTAGTTTGTAGGTACCTGGGTGACGATCCCTAGTCTGATTTGGTAAAAAAGATATCAGAAGCATTCAAAAGAATGATGTCTTTATTTATACTTCTTTATTATGGTCATTTTATCTTTTGAATTAAAATGCATCAGATTTGGAGGAAAAGAAGTCACTGCCCATGCAACTTGGACCTTGATATTTACATGTTAATTTGTTTCTTTAACATAAATAACAGTGTCTAATAGAGGAAATGTTATAGCATATTGCATCTAAAAATTGTATAACTTGTATAACAGTTACCGATAACATAAGAATGATAGATTTAGTCTTTAGTATGTCAAAGATTAAAAAAAAGACCTGTTGCATTCTGTCATTGGGGAGCATAAATTAATTTGGCTATCTCACCTGTATTGTCCTTCAATTGATTTTTGACATTGATCTTTTAATGTTCATTTTAGATTGGAAGGAAGATTCCATTACTTGCCATCTATTTGGGATGTGTCCCATTCAAAAAGCAAACCTTAAGCAGCACATGAGAACTCAAAAGTTTCACAATGAAACAGAGCCTTGTGATTCATACGAGAATTCACACCGGAGAGAAGCCTTTCACCTGCTCTCAGTGTGGAAAGAGTTTCAGAAAACAAGATAATCTTAAAAATCACATGAGAACTCACACTGGAGAGAAGCCTTTTGCCTGCTCTCATTGTGAAAAGGTTTTCAGAAGCAGACCAAACCTTGAGAATCACATGAGAACTCACACTGGAGAGAAGCCTTTCGCCTGCTCTCAGTGTGAAAAGAGATTCGTACAACAAAGTCAACTTAAAATACACATGAGAATTCACACTGGAGAGAAGCCTTTCACCTGTCCTCAGTGTGAAAAGGGTTTCACAGTGAAGAAAAGCCTTGAGAATCACATGACAACTCACACTGGAGAGAAGCCTTTCACCTGCATTCAGTGTGGAAAGAGTTTCGTAGAGAAAAAAAGCCTTGAGCATCACATGAGAATTCACACCGGAGAGAAGCCTTTCACCTGCTCTCAGTGTGGAAAGAGTTTCAGAAAACAAGATAATCTTAAAAATCACATGAGAACTCACACTGGAAAGAAGCCTTTCACCTGCTCTCAGTGTGGAAAGGGTTTCGCAGTGAAGAAAAGCCTTGAGAATCACATGAGAACTCACACTGGAGAGAAGCCTGTCCTCAGTGTCGGATGAGTCGGATAAGCAATACTGTTTAAAAAGCCAACAAAAACCATGTGCAAGACAAGAGTTGATATTGTGAACAAAAACGATATAAACCCATTTAAACAAAAAGTACAAAATTGTCAGAATCCACTGTTCATGATGGACTGTAATACTTCTACCTCCTAGAGAAATTGTTTTATTCTGCTGATGCTTTTGAAAATGTATTAACTGTTGGAAAGAATAACTGTTATCTCTACATGTCATGTTTTCTCTTGTGTTTTCGTTTTAATGGACTGTTCCTGTCTTCATCTGCTGAGTTCACTTCCATGGTTCATTATTTCCCTTTCCTGTTTCTAGTTTAGTTGATTATCCAATGTATTTATAGCCCTCTTTTTCAGTCTGTTGTTGTAGGTCATTGTCTTAGCAGGGAAAACACCAAAAATGAAACTGCTTAACATAGAAACAGAGGTGCTTTGGATTATCTTCTTGTTTTGTATTAAAAACTGTAAATAAATCCTTGCCTTAACTCTCCTTGCCTTCAACTCCTTTACACAACACAACCAATCTGTTAGAGAATGACTGAACTAAGATGAATCAAGCAGCCATCTGTCTCCTTCTCCCCCAGGGTGATCGATCCCTCGAGGACCATACCTGTGAGTTTATCCAACTGGCTATTCCAGCGCACTTCCTGGATAGTTTCTTGATTTCGTTTCACCATGCTGGAATGAGTGAACCAGTGATGTCTTGGATGGGCAGATATAGGCATGTGTTGTAAGGCTGGCCAGGGCTTAGCCTTCCCCTGGCCACAGACTTGAGTCTCTACCCCTTTAAATTGCTAATAGTAAAGTACCCTTTCGCTCATATTGAGGTGCACAATTTCAACCGAGGGGGACACTCCCCAACCAGAATCTGAAAAACATCAAAACAACTGATCACCTTCGTGTCCTTTGCTATTGATAGACAGCTACTCTAAGTTATTGTATGAATGTTATGACACCCTTAATGAAAGTCTATGCCCAATCCTGTTCCTGGAGATCTCTCTACCTGCAAAGTTGAGCTCCAACCCTGATCAAACACACCTGAAACCTTTAATTAAGGTAATACCATTCTATGTAACCCATAGGGACAAGGTTAGGCTTGCTGCAGTAGCCTGTTACATTACAGTACATCAGATTGTTCTTACCACACAAAGAGAGTAAGGAGAAATGATAGGACGATGGCAAATACCTAATCTTGTTCTGTTCCCTAGCCCCTCTTCCTCCACTGGTTATGTCAAGCCTGAATGGCTCTCTGCTTTCGTCCAGTTCCCAGGCCCCTGCTCCTCCTTTTTATCCTTCATTCTAACATTTGTTTGGTATCTCAGTATGGGAACACTTAAGGCGTGGAGGCCTCAGGCACAGAAACACCAATGACACCACATCTGCCAATCATGGCAGACCAATCCCTGCAGCGATCAGTTCAAAATCTAACGTGTGTGGGAATAAGGTTTGTTCTGAGGGAGGAAAGACAAAAGTTGACAAGCATCCCATCAAAAATAAAAATGTTCTCTTATGCAACCATGCCAAGGAGCTAATGGTCACTTATCAGGGCACAGCATACGCATATATGAAAATTCCTTTCGGCCTTTCTCTAACTCTGAGGATATTCACCAAATGTGTGGAAGGGGCTCTGACACAATTAAGGAATCCAGGGGTCAGAGTTGTATCTTATCTTTATGATCTGCTTGTCTGCGCGACGAGTCCGCAGCAAGCAGAGAGCGATGCAAACACACTGACACATCTGGAGGAATTTCAGAACTAGACAGCATTGCAGGGCATTCACTTCAAGAGTCATCTCAGACACATCTGAATACATGACATCTCACCAGAATACATGAGTGCTCTCCGTCACTGGAGAGTCCCGTCTTTTCTCAGGACTGGATGCCCTCTGGGTCCTATCGTGTTAAGGAAAGTAGTGATGACGGCTGCATCTCTCAAGGGCTTTGAGATGGTGTTCGAGGGCAGAACAGTGAGAGGAGTTGAATGAAGCATATACATTTTCTAGAGCTAATGACAATGTTCCTAGCACTGAGACATTTTGTGCATTTTCCCAAGAATCATCATGTATTGGTCAGGACGGACAATACGATATGTGTAATAAATCAGCAGAGAGTACGTTCTCACAAGCTTCACATCTTTAGCAAAGAAACCGATTATGTGGAGCAGCAAAAACCTGTCATTACCTGGAATCTTCTAGGAATAATGAACCGGTGAGCAGAGGGAATCCTCTGTACGGGGAGTGGATAATCCACCCCCAAGTGATCCTGGACTGACCTGCCGTTGTCAAAAGCAGTACAGAAAGCCACTGAGATGACAAACATTATGGGGTGTTGTAATTTGCAAATATAATATGCTCTTAATATAAGACTTAATGTTAAAAAGACAATTCAAAGCAATATATTTACAGTCCGTTGCTATAGAAATCTCACATGTCTTTTCTATAACCTGCATTTTTACAACAATGTTAAAAGGCAAATGTCAATAAAAGATTTATGTAACATTGCATGCTGTCTTAAATGAATTTTCTATTTTGTGACATATCTGTCATTAATTCCTTCTGGGTCCTTTATTCATCACTAGTTATTACAAGGGATAAAGTGGCATCTTTTTAGTCTGAAAATAGCAATGAACACTTTAAGAAAAGTATAAGCAAAAATATTAATCCTTATTACAGCACAACCTTCAGAGGTCCATCCGTCCGTCCGTCCATCCGTCCATCCGTCCGTCCGTCCGTCCAGCCATCCAGCCATCCATCCAGCCATCCATCCACACACACAAACAGTACATTAAAGGGTTAGTTCACCCAATCTCGTCGTTTCAAATCCGTAAGACCTTCGTTCATCTTCGGAACAGAAATTAAGATATTTTTGATGAAATCCGAGAGCATTCTGACTGCTCCCATAGACGGCAATGCAACGACCACTTTCAAGGCCCAGAAAGGTAGTAGAGACATTGTCAAAATAGTATTGGAGCGCAATAATTCTGAATAAAAAATACACATTTTGCTAAAACATTTGTTGTTGAATAATTGTTGGTGGTGAACATAAATGTGCCACATGTAGAAATTCAAACCTACAAGTGTATTTTTTATGACAGCATTAGTAATTGTAAAGTGACTATTGTAGGGTAAATAAAATTGCCTAATAATTAGTCTGTGCATTTGTTTTATTTTTATTATTCACTGTGTCTGTTTTCATAGCCTTTAATATGAACATTGTAGGACAATATTGGTCAGGATGTGAAATAACATTTAAATTAAATACATATGTATTTTTTCTAATTCAAATAGAAAAATGTAGCATGGAAATGGTATTCCCTGGTGGCTGTGGCTCTTCCAGCAGGATAATGCTCCTGACACAAAGCAAAAATGGTTCAGGAATGGTTTGAGGAGCACAACAACGAGTTTGAGCTGTTGACTCGGCTTCCAAATTCCCCAGATCTCAATCCAATCGAGCATCTGTGGGATGTGCTGAGCAAACAAGTCTGATCCAAGGCGGCCCCACCTCGCAGCTTACAGGATTTTAAGGATCTACTGCTAACATCTTGGTGCCAGATACCACAGCACACCTTCAAGGGTCTAGAGGAGTCCATGCCTCGACGGGTCAGGGCTGAGCAGGGCAGCAAAAGGGGACCAACACAATATTAGGTCATAATGTTATGCTTGATCAGTGTATTAAGGATGTTTAAAAGTGCTAACTTAGTGTTAGTTTTTGTTCCCACATTAATCTCAGAATGACGTTTAATAGGCAGCAGATTAGATGAGTTTGCTGTACAATTTGAGAAGGCTTTAGACTTTCTATCACTTAACAGAACAGATATATAAAAAGCTACCGGCACACTGGGTTCCTGCTTGTTCTGTAAACATATGAGACAGTTACTGTTATCGTAGCGGGGACCTGACACATATCACTGAGAGCTGTTATCGGTTGTTTTTGGTTCACCTAGAGCAGATGGAGGGCCCTGGCATTGTGGCAGAGGCCAAAGAGCTCTCACAGGAGGAGGAGGGCGAGGAGCCAGACAGGCTTTGGTGGTTGCGGGGCTCGCAGCAATAGTGGGAGAGCTTTATTTCAATCTGGTGTGAAGTCCTGTCACTCTCCTGGCATGTGCGTGTCATTTTGGTTGAGTGCAGTGGCACACACTGCTGAAGGATGATGGAGGGAGAAGTAGAAATGGTCCTTTAGCACTCTTGCACCAAGTTTGATGTAAACAGTTGTCCTTGACTCTAGAAAAGATTGAAGTTGTCAATAAAGTTCAGTCCTCTCACGTTGCATGTATTCTGCAGCCATGTATTAAGCCCAAGCAACCGTGAAAACATATTAGTTCCTCTTGTTGGGACTGGTCCACTGATGAACGACGAAGCGTTTCAAAAAGTTTGTTGAAATCCCTCTTAGGGAGTTCTGACTGGTCTTTCCAAATATCATTCTTCCCCACATGAATAATAAAACACTTTGCAGTATTGTGCTTCTTCAGACTGTTCTGAAGTTCCCTGTTTACATCAGAAACTGTTGCTTGAGGAAAGAAGCATGTAGTTGTAGCTATCCCTGCTGCTAAGGTTTCTGATTATGGAGTCACCCACTATCAGAGTGCTGGTCTCAGCTGCGCCATGAGCATTATGCCGAGTTCACACTGCACGATTTTCAAACTCGTCAGATCACAGTTCTTTTCACACTGCATGACTATCTGGGGTTGCATGGCACGATGCACGATGGATCGGAGAAAGGGGGTTTCACACTGCATGACTATACAATAGGAAGTATCGCCGAAACTCTGTCTGGCCGCATACTACGTTCACAACAAAACAAACGCGAAAAGTAACAAGGAAACAACGCAAAATCACGTGTGCATCAGACTGGAGATCTCGTGCGAGTCTGGAATAGTTATTAAAAATGATAGCCTGTAGAAAGCTTGCGATCCAAATGATCTGTGCGCTGATTTGCAGCGAAAAGGGAAGTCAAGCATTTCCATTTTTAAGTTAACATAAATGTGCCATATTTCAAACCTACAAGTAAGTGTATTTTTATGACAACAGTAGTAACAATAAAGTGACTTGTAGGGTAATCAAAATAGCGTAATAATTAGTCTGTTAGTCTTTTTATTTATTTTTTGGTGGATTGGGGACTAAACTTCTGCTTTAAAAATCATTATTATGTTAGAATGTAATGTGATTTGACCCCTTTTCTACACAGACTGCACGGGTACATTCACTGTGTCTGTTTTCATAGCCTTTAATATGAACATTGTAGACAATATTGGTCAGGATGTGAAAAAAACTGTGATTTAAAAAAAAAAAATTAAAATAGAAATCTGTAGCATCATGGAAACGGTATTCCCTGGTGGCTGTGGAGGATAATGCTCCTGACACAAAGCAAAAATGGTTCAGGAATGGTTTGAGGATTTGGCCTCCAAATTCCCCAGATCTCAATCCAATCGAGCATCTGTGGGATGTGCTGAACAAACAAGTCGGATCCATGGAGGCCCCACCTCGCAGCTTACAGGACTTAAAGGATCTACTGCTAACATCTTGGTGCCAGATACCACAGAACACCTTCAGGGGTCTAGTGGAGTCCATGCCTCGATGGGTCAGGGCTGTTTTGGCAGCAAAAAGGGGACCAACACAATATTAGGTCATAATGTTATGCTTGATCGGTGTATTAAGAGCATATTACATTTGCAAATTACTCATCTCAGTGGCTTTCTGTACTGCTTTTGACAACGGCAGGTCAGTCCAGTTTCCTCCCGACTGAAATCTCATCATTACAGCACAAGATCAGACGCAATCCACAAGCTTGAACAGCAAACCTCAAAATAATTCACTCAGTAGAGAGAATCTCACAAAAACTCTCCACAGGCCAAGTTAAGACTGTTTTAGGATCTAGTCTGATGAAATAGCAAGTCAGGGCTAATCAGTATTACTTTGCGAATTCAAATTAGTCCAGTCTACATTTTTATGTTACTGACTTAAAGTTATGACCAGTCTAGAAGAAAAACCATTAGATGATTAACTTGTAAGACAAGTCTAAGCAGTTTATGCAACCGGCCACAGGTCATATCTCACCCCTCCCAAAAGAGGGGGTGCTTAAACGTGCTTAATTTAAATGAAAATAACGTATTAAAGCTGGGGGAGTTGAAATGAGGTCTTTAAAACCGATTTAATTTTACTTATATGATTATAAACTATTATGAATCATATTTATGTGAATATACAGTATATGTACTGTACGCTGTAAAATAAAGTTGCTGTCTTAAACATCCAAGTTGATTGCACTTAAAATGATTTCAGCTTAAATGACTTTAAAAAATGAATTGAATCTTGTATAACTTTGCGTAATTTATTTTGATGGGTTAGAGCAACTTATTAATCATATAATTTTTTTTACAGTACACACACACACACACACACACACACACACACACACACACACACACACACACACACACACACATATATAAGGACACCAAGTGATACAATCAACTTAAAATGATGATTGCTGCAGCTAAAGCTTTTATAAAACATTTTACAATATTCAAATGTTCTCATATTGCATTCAAATTAAATACAGAATTTTTTTTTTTTTTTTTTTTAAATACAGAAATGTAGCATGGAAACGGTATTCCCTGGTTGCTGTGGCCTCTTCCAGCAGGATAATGCTTGGTCCAGGAATGGTTTGAGGAGCACAACAACAGTTTGAGGTGTTGACTCGGCCTCCAAATCCCCCAGATCTCAATCCAATCGAGCATCTGTGGGATGTGCTGAACAAACAAGTCCAAACCATGGAGGCCCCGCCTCGCAGCTTACAGGACTTAAAGGATCTACTGCTAACATCTTGGTGCCAGATACCACAGCACACCTTCAGCGGTCCATGCCTCGACGGGTCAGGGCTGAGCAGGGCAGCAAAAAGGGAACCGACACAATATTAGGTCATAATGTTAAAAAAGACTATTTTGTGAACTATCTGTCATTAATTCCACTGTCTTTTGTTAGCATAATCCATCTTTATTAATGTTTAAGAATAAGGCCCCTGGCTCCTTTATTCATCACTAGTTATTATTTACAAGGGATAAAGTGGCATCTTTTTATCTGAAAAAAGCAATAAACACTTTAAGAAAAAGTACACTCTAACAAATGCTGGGTTAAAAACAACCCAAGTTGGGTTGAAAATGGACTAACCCAGCAATTGGGTTGTTTTAACCCAGCGGTTGGGTGAAATGTTTGCTTAACCCAACCGCAGGGTTAGTCCATTTTCAACCCAACTTGGGTTGTTTTTAACCCAGCATTTGTTAGAGTGTATGAGCGATAATTGTAATCCTTATTACAGCACAACCTTCAGAGCTCAATTCATACACACACATTATATATATATATATATATATATATATAAACATTTTTTACTTGGTTTTGATAAATAGAACATTACAGTAGTTACACTCTAAAAATGCTGGGTTAAAAACAACCCAAGTTGGGTTGAAAATGAACTAACCCAGCAATTGGGTTGTTTTAACCCAGCGATTGGGTTGTTTAAGCAAACATTTAACCCAACTGCTGGGTTAAAACAACCCAACCGCAGGGTTAGTCCATTTTCAACCCAACTTGGGTTGTTTTTAACCCAGCATTTGTTAGAGTGTATGAGCGATAATTGTAATCCTTATTACAGCACAACCTTCAGAGCTCAATTCATACACACACACACACACACACACACACTATATATATATAAACATTTTTTACTTGGTTTTGATAAATAGAACATTACAGTAGTTACACTCTAAAAAACGCTGGGTTAAAAACAACCCAAGTTGGGTTGAAAATTAACTAACCCAGCAATTGGGTTGTTTTAAGCAAACATTTAACCCAACCGCTGGGTTAAAACAATCCAATTGCAGGGTTAGTCCATTTTCAACCCAACTTGGGTTGCTTTTAACCCAGCATTTTTTAGAGTGTGGTGTAAAAATACAAAATTGTATTTGGTCTCTCTTTTTTATGTAATGGGGTGATTTGGTCTTATGTCTACAAAGGACTCGAACCGGTCTAAAGCAGAACTCACCGGACGGCTCAAAAGTCGCTGCCCCGTTCTAGTTCTGACACGCAACAGAGAACCGGACACATGCATGTGAAACTTTTCAACGCGTAGGTCTTTAACGCAAGACCTCAACGCCTCCGCCCCCCTTTTCGCAAATCCTGCTTCCAGCGGCGGCGCCCCCAATGTAAACTGAACGCCCCCGACGCTAGAGCGTCTCATTCTCG
Organism: Paracanthobrama guichenoti; assembly: GCA_018749465.1. Lineage (NCBI taxonomy): Eukaryota > Metazoa > Chordata > Actinopteri > Cypriniformes > Gobionidae > Paracanthobrama > Paracanthobrama guichenoti. Next base: position 2,912,347 of record CM031961.1, read on the forward strand.
CGCAGGACTCGGAAGGACACAGACTCACTTTGTTGGGAAGCAGGCATGGAGTGATCTTTGACAGAAGCCGGATCAAACATTCCCTGGTGATGGTAAAGATGGAGGAGCCTGAAAACAGCCAGACTTCACCAGAGCTAGATCTGACGGATATAAACCAGGGTAAGCTGATTATCTACACACACAAAGAATCAATCTGCCCATTGTTGATCGTGGCTAATGAAAAGCGACATGCGTGAAATGACGTATTCACAGAACCGTTCTTCGTTGCGTTGACTTCCGTTCGTACTGACGGGAGTGCGGGATATTTCGCTGCATTATAATCATTCACTCGAAGGCACGCCTGCAGCCGTTAGCCGAAAAAGTGTAACGGCTAATGCTAACGCTCGGCTGTGTCGGCACACAGGGAAGGAGACCAGAGGCCGCTTTGGTTTCCATCCAAACGTGAAGCGAATCCTTCCGGAGTTCGCAAAAAAAAGAAACTAACGTGAATTAGGCGCGTTTCCGTCGAGGTGCTTGAGCGGACGGCGGCGGTGTTGGTAACCTAGTAACCAACAGTAAATAAAACTCCCTCAGCTTAACCGTAGCGTGAAAAACGCTTAACGGGGCTTAAGAACGTGTTATTAAAAGACCAAATCGGGTAAACACCAAACTAATAAAGCATACAGAAAAGCAGATGAGTCCAGAATATGAGCGCGAATGTTTAATTACACGTTAAGCGTTTTCCTCCCATAGAAAGAGAGACCAAATACAATTTTGTATTTTTACACCACACTCTAAAAAATGCTGGGTTAAAAACAACCCAAGTTGGGTTGAAAATGGACTAACCCTGCAATTGGGTTGTTTTAACCCAGCGGTTGGATTAAATGTTTGCTTAAAACAACCCAGTCGCTGGGTTAGTCCATTTTCAACCCAACTTGGGTTGTTTTTAACCCAGCATTTTTTTAGAGTGCAACTACTGTAATGTTCTATTTATCAAAACCAAGTAAAAATGTTTATATATATATATATATATATATATATATATATATATATATATATATATATATATATATATATATATATAATATGCATTATACGTTATTATTAATAAAACACACATGCATGTTTAGTGAGTTGCAAAAACCAAAGATGTACCCGGGTAGCTGACAGATTATTATTTTTTAAGAAAAAATATATGTATGAAGTGTGAAGTCAGATGTGTGGGAAAATATAAGGGTCATTAACTTTATCAGTTCTTTCACTGTTTTTGAACATTTTACTGAACTGTACCGTAAATGTGTCCGATGGTGTGACAGCAAACATTAAGAAAAAAACTCTTAATAATGTACAAACAGCATCAGAGAGAGATTTATCTTCATTGTTCTTCAGTGCTATTTATTTAATATGAAATTATGAATAAGATTATTTTTCTCCATGATCTGTTGGACATTCTCAATAAATGCGAGACAAACTTTGCTGTAATTCTTTCAAAGCTGCTGTAAATGACACCATTTTAAGATGAGTGATGATTATATCTGCCCTTCAGCAACACTCCTCCCTTCTGTGAACCCGTTAATCTTCTCTCCATCTCTCTACACTTCCCTGTCCTCTCCCAATCACTCATTTCTCTCCCTCAGTTCTTTCCGACTCAAAAACAAAGAGTATCACATTTTATACTTATTTTCATGACACTATAACAGTAAAACATTTTTTTTATTTTATTCAATTAATTATTGCATTTAAGAACACTGAAAATGTAAAAAACAAATAAAAAAAACAAATAAAAACAGTTGAACAAATCTTATTTTATTCTTTAAAATGCTTTTTTATTAAAGAGACCTTGTCCTCTTGTGTGACATCTTTGTCCTCCAGTGTGACAGTACAGGTGTGTGACAGTACAGGTGTGTGACAGTACAGGTGTGTGACAGTACAGGTGTGTGACAGTACAGGTGTGTGACAGTGTGACAGTACAGGTGTGTGACAGTGTGACAGTACAGGTGTGTGACTGTGTGACAGTACAGGTGTGTGACAGTACAGGTGTGTGACAGTACAGGTGTGTGACTGTGTGACAGTACAGGTGTGTGACAGTACAGGTGTGTGACAGTGTGTGACACAGTACAGGTGTGACTGTGTGACAGTACAGGTGTGTGACAGTGACAGACAGTACAGGTGTGTGACAGTACAGGTGTGTGACAGTGTGACCAGTACAGGTGTGTGACTGTGTGACCAGTACAGGTGTGTGACTGTGTGACCAGTACAGGTGTGTGTGACTGTGTGACCAGTACAGGTGTGTGACTGTGTGACCAGTACAGGTGTGTGACTGTGTGACCAGTACAGGTGTGTGACTGACCAGTACAGGTGTGTGACTGTGTGACCAGTACAGGTGTGTGACTGTGTGACCAGTACAGGTGTGTGACAGTACAGGTGTGTGACCAGTACAGGTGTGTGACAGTACAGGTGTGTGACAGTACAGGTGTGTGACAGTACAGGTGTGTGACCAGTGAGGTACAGGTGTGACCAGTACAGGTGTGTGACAGTACAGGTGTGTGACAGTACAGGTGTGTGACCAGTACAGGTGTGTGACAGTACAGGTGTGTGACAGACCAGTACAGGTGTGTGACTACAGGTGTGTGACCAGTACAGGTGTGTGTGACAGTACAGGTGTGTGACAGTACAGGTGTGTGACAGTACAGGTGTGTGACTGTGTGACCAGTACAGGTGTGTGACTGTGTGACCAGTACAGGTGTGTGACCAGTACAGGTGTGTGACCAGTACAGGTGTGTGACAGTACAGGTGTGTGACAGTACAGGTGTGTGACAGTACAGGTGTGTGACAGTACAGGTGTGTGACAGTACAGGTGTGTGACAGTACAGGTGTGTGACTGTGTGACCAGTACAGGTGTGTGACTGTGTGACCAGTACAGGTGTGTGACTGTGTGACCAGTACAGGTGTGTGACAGTACAGGTGTGTGACAGTGTGTGACAGTACAGGTGTGTGACAGTACAGGTGTGTGACTGTGTGACAGTACAGGTGTGTGACTGTGTGACCAGTACAGGTGTGTGACTGTGTGACCAGTACAGGTGTGTGACTGTGTGACCAGTACAGGTGTGTGACTGTGTGACCAGTACAGGTGTGTGACCAGTACAGGTGTGTGACAGTACAGGTGTGTGAGTACAGGTGTGTGTGACCAGTACAGGTGTGTGACTGTGTGACCAGTACAGGTGTGTGACAGTGGTGTGTGACAGTACAGGTGTGTGACAGTACAGGTGTGTGACTGTGTGACCAGTACAGGTGTGTGACTGTGTGACCAGTACAGGTGTGTGACTGTGTGACCAGTACAGGTGTGTGACTGTGTGACCAGTACAGGTGTGTGACTGTGTGACCAGTACAGGTGTGTGACTGTGTGACCAGTACAGGTGTGTGACTGTGTGACCAGTACAGGTGTGTGACAGCACAGGTGTGTGACAGTACAGGTGTGTGACTGTGTGACAGCACAGGTGTGTGACTGTGTGACAGCACAGGTGTGTGACTGTGTGACAGCACAGGTGTGTGACTGTGTGACAGCACAGGTGTGTGACTGTGTGACAGCACAGGTGTGTGACTGTGTGACAGCACAGGTGTGTGACTGTGTGACTGTGTGACAGTACAGGTGTGTGACAGTACAGGTCCGTGACAGTACAGGTCCGCGACAGTACAGGTGTGTGGCAGTACAGGTGTGTGGCAGTACAGGTGTGTGAGTACAGGTCCGCGACAGTACAGGTGTGTGGCAGTACAGGTGTGTGACAGTACAGGTGTGTGACTGTGTGACCAGTACAGGTGTGTGACTGTGTGACCAGTACAGGTGTGTGACTGTGTGACCAGTACAGGTGTGTGACCAGTACAGGTGTGTGACCAGTACAGGTGTGTGACCAGTACAGGTGTGTGACAGTACAGGTGTGTGACAGTGTGTGACAGTACAGGTGTGTGACAGTACAGGTGTGTGACAGTGTGTGTGACTGTACAGGTGTGTGACAGTACAGGTGTGTGACAGGTGTGTGACTGTGTGACCAGTACAGGTGTGTGACTGTGTGACCAGTACAGGTGTGTGACTGTGTGACCAGTACAGGTGTGTGACTGTGTGACCAGTACAGGTGTGTGACTGTGTGACCAGTACAGGTGTGTGACTGTGTGACCAGTACAGGTGTGTGACAGTGTGACAGCACAGGTGTGTGACAGCACAGGTGTGTGACAGCACAGGTGTGTGACTGTGTGACAGCACAGGTGTGTGACTGTGTGACAGCACAGGTGTGTGACTGTGTGACAGCACAGGTGTGTGACAGTACAGGTCCGCGACAGTACAGGTGTGTGGCAGTACAGGTGTGTGGCAGTACAGGTGTGTGGCAGTACAGGTGTGTGACAGTACAGGTGTCAAAGGATGTTTCAGCATTTTGAGTCAATGACCTGTTAATGACCATTTGTGTAATTTTCCATGATTATGTAGTTTTCATAAACTGATAATCATAGAATGTGCGCGTGATGTAGTTTTGTTGATTAGACTGGTGCGGGTGCGCATTAGAGTACACGCTTTCACTGCGTGAATAATGCCGCGTTCCAGGCAACCCGTGTTTTTCCAACCTTCTACCCGTGAAAGTGCACAGGAACGGCAGTCAAACCCGTGACTTCCCACCCGTGAACTCGTACTAGCTCGATCGATGTACTCCCAGTTACGCGCTCTTGACGTCACATAGCCTGCGAAACAATGGCAGCCCTTACGGATATACAAATAACGTAAAATAAAAGGTACAACAGCTTCTCTTGCCTAATTCGCCACTTTTTTCCACTCTGTTTCCGCAAATAAGCAAGGAGTAAGCACCTTTGGCGATAGAAAAGCATAGGCCCCGTATGATCTGCTACACTTGGTTTCCATCTAGCTAACGTTACCACAATTCCTTGCGCTCAGGCAGTTTGGCGTGACTTTTCCTGGAACGCTACAAAGTCGTGAGTCGTGGTTTGAAGTCGTAACGGGCTCAAAAACCTGCCTGGAACGCAGCATTACTCTAAATATCATATAATATAGTTAATAAGATATCACACACAGATTGCAGTTTTTCAAATGTGATAGTGATTTTATGCAAGTTTACTAAACAAGAAGTTAATATTAATTGCCTGTTTTTGCTCTCTTTCGCCACCGAAAAAGACACAGCATTGTATCTGCGTCTCTGAGCAAAACACAGAGGTGTTTGAACGAATCAATGATTCAGTGACTAAGATAAATTAAGATAGTCAAATGCTTCCTTGAATGAATCATCTGTTTGAATGAATCGGTTGAATCTCAATGACTCACTCATCAGACGTGACCTACTGGCGGTTTTAATTTCACAGTTAAAGTATCTTTTCATGTTTTAAATAATTTCAACTATCAATATTATTCAACATTTTATGTTTTAAACATCAAAACATAATTTATACATTATTAATTTGTCACTTCTGAGCTGTGTAAATGATCAAACAGCAGCTTCTGTGTTTCCTCTGCACTGCAAAGAGTAATTTTGTTGATACTTATTTAATTTGAGTGGTAACAGCCCTATTGTGTCTTATTATAATACATTTTTATTAAATTTATGAAATTGACACAAAAGAAGAAGAAAAAAAAGTATCAAGGTAAAATCATTTGTCACTTCTGTGAACTGACCACCACGCAGAATATGAAGACTATCATAAACTTTAGGAGTCAGCTGACCATGGCAGTCCTGAACCTGCCAAAGTACCAGCACAATAACACACTCGGCAAAATATCTTCTAATTATTGTTATCGAGAAAATCCCAGAAAATATCATCAAGATACCTTTTTTTTTTTATCAATATCGCACACCCCTACTACACCTAGGATGACTTGAGGGTGAGTAAATCATGGGCTAATTTAAATTTTTGGGTGAACTATCTCTTTAAGATTTCTAGGGAAAACACTACCAACTTGTACCAAGGCTACTTTTTTTTTAAAACTTTGCTTTTGATTTGTGCTGTGTGACTGTAATGCACCTTATGACAATAGATTTACACTTTGAATGAGGTATTCTGTCATCAATGACAGTAGCTCATTGGAAAAGGATGGAAAATGCCCTTCATGTTGTTTGCACTAATAAATGCTGCTGCCTGCCAGCTGCAATTACCAATAAAACGTTAAATAATAACACAATAATAATAATAATAAAACGTTTCTCCATATATGAATATCATTATTGCAAATATTCTAGAAATATCGGGCTATAATTTTGAGGCTATATTGCCCACCTTTATTTCACACACATTTTCATTATTAAAAATTCAATAATCCATATTCACCTTTCAAATTTTGGGAATAGCAGAAATATCAGTTGAGTGCCAATGAATGATCTCCATCTGCTGTTAGTCGGCTCACCAGCAGGTGGTGCCAAGCGGCTGTTGACGAAGACCAGAGGAACAGGCAGAGAGACTCATTCATTTCATTCACAAAAACAGATTTACAGAAATTGCAAGCGATTGGCATATGTGACGATTATCAGGGTCGGTATATACAAACCCAATTCCAAAAAAGTTGGGACACTGTACAAATTGTGAATAAAAAAGAATGCAATAATTTACAAATCTTATAAACTTATATTTTATTCACAATAGAATATAGATAACATCTCAAATGTTGAAAGTGAGACATTTTGAAATGTCATGCCAAATATTGGCTCATTTTGGATTTCATGAGAGCTACACATTCCAAAAAAGTTGGGACAGGGAGCAATAAGAGCCCGGAAAAGTTAAATGTACATATAAGGAACAGCTGGAGGACCAATCTGCAACTTATTAGGTCAATTGGCAACATGATTGGGTATAAAAAGAGCCTCTCAGAGTGGCAGTGTCTCTCAGAAGTCAAGATGGGCAGAGGATCACCAATTCCCCCAATGCTGCGCCAAACATACTGGAGCAATATCAGAAAGGAGTTTCTCAGAGAAAAACTGCAAAGAGTTTGAAGTTATCATCATCTACAGTGCATAATATCATCCAAAGATTCAGAGAATCTGGAACAATCTCTGTGCGTAAGGGTCAAGGCCGGAAAACCATACTGGATGCCCGTGATCTTCGGCCCTTAGACGGCACTGCATCACATACAGGAATGCTACTGTAATGGAAATCACAACATGGGCTCAGGAATACTTCCAGAAAACATTGTCGTGAACACAATCCACCGTGCCATTCGCCGCTGCCGCTAAAACTCTATAGGTCAAAAAGAAGCCATATCTAAACATGATCCAGAAGCGCAGGCGTTTTCTCTGGGCCAAGGCTCATTTAAAATGGACTGTCGCAAAGTGGAAAAACTGTTCTGTGGTCAGACCAATCAAAATTTGAAGTTCTTTTTGGAAAACTGGGACGCCATGTTATCCGGACTAAAGAGGACAAGGACAACCCAAGTTGTTGTCAGCGCTCAGTTCAGAAGCCTGCATCTCTGATGGGATGGGGTTCATGAGTGCGTGTGGCATGGGCAGCTTACACATCTGGAAAGGCACCATCAATGCTGAAAGGGATATCCAAGTTCTAGAACAACATATGCTCCCATCCAGACGTCGTCTCTTTCAGGGAAGACCTTGCATTTTGCAACATGACAATGCCAGACCACATACTGCATCAATTACAACATCATGGCTGCGTAGAAGCTGCGTATTTTTCCCTTAAAATTATGCATTTTCTCAGTTTAAACATTTGATATGTCATCTATGCTGTATTCTGAATAAAATATTGAAATCTGAAACTTCCACATCATTGCATTCTGTTTTTATTCACAATTTGTAAAGTCTCCCAACTTTTTTGGAATCGGGTTTCTATAAGGAAAAGATAAAGACACAGAATCTGTGTTTGTTTAAATCAATGTTTTAAACAGTTGCTTTCCCTGCGTAGCCTGACATGTAATATATGAGGAAAACCCTAGTACTGCAGCACAGTGCCGGGATATAAAGTTAAGGAAACTAAACAACCGAGATGTAATTCCTCAGCATTCCTCAGATGTCATGTTTGATCTGTATATCAGCATCGAGGGGAATAATGTTATAATCTTATTTGCGGTAAAGAAATCTGCTTACATGTACACAAGGAAAATAACAGTGAACATTGATTTAAATGTAAACACAGCTTTTGGGTCTTAATCAGCTTTTCTGCATACATTATATTGCCAAAAGTTTTGGGACACCTGCATGCACGTAAACTTTAAAGACATCCCATTCTTAATCTGTAGGGTTTGATATGGAGTTGGCCCATACTTTGCAGCTTCAACTCTTCTGGGAAGGCTTTCCACAAGGTTTAGGAGTGTGCTTATGGGAATTTTTGACCATTCTTCTAGAAGCGCATTTGTGAGGTCAGGCACTGATGTTGGACGAGAAGGCCTGGCTCACAGTCTCCGCTCTAATTCATCCCAAAGGTGTTCTGTCGGGTTGTGGTCAGGACATGTTGGTACAGGAAGGGGCCATCCCCAAACTGTTCCCACAAAGTTGGGAGCTTGAAATTGTCCAAAATGTCTTGGTATGCTGAAGCATTAAGAGCCCAACCCATAGAAAAACAACCTCACCCTATAATCCCCCCTCCACCAAACTTTACACTTGGCACAATGCAGTCAGGCAAGTCCCGTTCTCCTGGCAACTACCAAACCCAGACTCATCCATCGGATTGCCAGACAGAGATGTGTGATTGGTCACTCCAGAGAACACGTCTCCACTGCTCTAGAGTCCAGTGGCGGCATGCTTTACACCACTGCATCCCACGCTTTGCATTGCACTTGATGTAAGGCTTGGATGAGCTGCTCAGCCATGGAAACCCATTCCATGAAGCTCTCTACACCCTGTTCTTGAGCTCATCTGAAGGCCACACGAAGTTTGGAGGTCTGTAGCTGTTGACTGCAGAAAGTTGGCGACTTCTGCCCACTGTGACCCTCAGCATGCGCTGACCCCGCTCTGTGATTTTACGTGGCCTATCACTTCCTGGCTGAGTTGCTATTGTTCCCAATTGCTTCAACTTTGTTATAATCCCACTAACAGTTGAGCGTGGAATATTTAGTAGTGAGGAAATTTCAGGAATGGACTTATTGCACAGGTGGCAACCGATCACGGTACCACGCTTGAGTTCACTGAGCTCCTGAGAGTGACCCATTCTTTCACAAATGTGTGTACGTCTGCATGCCTAGTGCTTGATTTATACACCTGTGGCCATGAAGGGACTGAACACCTGAAATCAATGATTTGGAGGGGTCCTAATACTTTTGGCAATATAGTGTTTATACTGGCCCTAAAAATCATCACATATACTTACCACTTGCTGCATTTCTGTAAATCTGTTTTTGTGAATGAAATGAATGAGTCTCTCTGCCTGTTCCTCTGGTCTTCATCAACAGCCGCTTGGCACCACCTGCTGGTGAGCCGACTAACAGCAGATGGAGATCATTCATTGGCACTCTCCTGATATTCCTGCTGTTCCTGATTTGAAATGTTGACTTTTCTGTCGAATTTGAACCACTGAATTTGTGGAAGCCAATTTTTTAAGCAAAGTAAAAGGTGCAATAGGTGATTTATCTACAGAAACTTTTTTTTTGTTATGCTGGTTGAAAGTCTCTTCATAACCTGATTGCAATCACTATGATAAGTGGTCTAAATGTTTTTTTGTTTTTTATAAATATAAACCGATCAGGCATAACATTAGGCATAACAACAGGTGAAGTGAATAACACTGATTATCTCTTCACCTGTTAGTGGGTGGGATATATTAGGCAACAAGTGAACATTTTGTCCTCAAAGTTGATGTGTTAGAAGCAGGAAAAATGGGCAAGCATAAGGATTTGAGCGAGTTTGACAAGGGCCAAATTGTGATGGCTAGACGACTGGGTCAGAGCATCTCCAAAACTGCAGCTCTTGTGGGGTGTTCCCGGTCTGCAGTGGTCAGGATCTATCAAAAGTGCTCCAAGGAAGGAACAGTGGAGAACCGGCCACAGGGTCATGGGCGGCCGAGGCTCATTGATGCATGTGGGGAGCAAAGGCAGATGACGTATTTCACCTTTAATACAATGCAAGCTTTTTTGTTTCAAAAACATTTGTCATTAATTTTCTTTCATAGAAAACCTATGTTACCTTAAGAATCGAGGTGAACACTAGAGGAATATTACAGTAATATTAATTCACTGAAGTACACTGAAGTTATTTTTACTACAATCAATACCTGAGACACAATAAATGAGACACGATGGTGCCAGTTGCATTTGTATGAAATGAAAACAGAGTCGGTACAAAGTCGGTAGTGTGAAACGCCTCGAATTACGTGAAAGTAGCGCTGGTTTCAGTTATCCCGATGAGCAGACTGATATACAGCATTGCCATGGACGACAATGAATATTAGGAAGTATCTGACCGCTCAATGCCGCAATTGACCAATCAAAAGTTTAGAGGGCTGCATAATTAAATTGAAACCACACGTTAGTTTATAGGTATTTGGGTACTTGTGACAATCCTTAGTTCTAATCTGATTTGGTAAAAAGATCGGAATCATTCAAAAGAATTGTCCCTTCAATTGATTTTTGACATTGATCTTTTAATGTTCATTTTAGATTGGAAGGAACTAAAAGAAGATCCCGTCTCTTGCCACCTTACGCAGAACATAACTGGAGAGAAGCCTTTCATCTGCTTTCAGTGTGGAAAGTGTTTCACAATGAAAAACCTTGAGAGTCACATGAGAACTCACACTGGAGAGAAGCCTTTCGCCTGCTCTCAGTGTGTAAAGAGTTTCACAACAAAACAAAGCCTTGACATTCACATGAGAATTCACACTGGAGAGAAGCCTTTTATCTGCACTGAGTGTGGGAAGTGTTTCACAATCAAACAAAACCTGGTGAGTCACATGAGAACTCACACTGGAGAGAAGCCTTTCACCTGTCCTCAGTGTGGAAAGTGTTTCACAGGGAAACAAAGCCTTGAGGGTCACATGGGAATTCACACTGGAGAGAAACCTTTCGCCTGCTCTCTGTGTGGAAAGAGTTTCACAGCGAAACAAGGCCTTGAGAGACACATGATAACTCACACTGGAGAGAAGCCTTTCGCCTGCCCTCAGTGTGGAAAGAGTTTCACAGGGAAACAAAGCCTTGAGAGACACATGAGAATTCACACTGGAGAGAAGCCTTTCACCTGCTCTCACTGTGGAAAGGGTTTCATAATCAAACAAAGCCTTGAGAGTCACATGAGAGTCCACACTGGAGAGAAGCCTTTTGCCTGCTCTCATTGTGAAAAGGTTTTCAGAAGCAGACCAAACCTTGAGAATCACATGAGAACTCACACTGGAGAGAAGCCTTTCGCCTGCTCTCAGTGTGAAAAGAGATTCGTACAACAAAGTCAACTTAAAATACACATGAGAATTCACACTGGAGAGAAGCCTTTCACCTGTCCTCAGTGTGAAAAGGGTTTCACAGTGAAGAAAAGCCTTGAGAATCACATGACAACTCACACTGGAGAGAAGCCTTTCACCTGCATTCAGTGTGGAAAGAGTTTCGTAGAGAAAAAAAGCCTTGAGCATCACATGAGAATTCACACCGGAGAGAAGCCTTTCACCTGCTCTCAGTGTGGAAAGAGTTTCAGAAAACAAGATAATCTTAAAAATCACATGAGAACTCACACTGGAAAGAAGCCTTTCACCTGCTCTCAGTGTGGAAAGGGTTTCGCAGTGAAGAAAAGCCTTGAGAATCACATGAGAACTCACACTGGAGAGAAGCCTGTCCTCAGTGTCGGATGAGTCGGATAAGCAATACTGTTTAAAAAGCCAACAAAAACCATGTGCAAGACAAGAGTTGATATTGTGAACAAAAACGATATAAACCCATTTAAACAAAAAGTACAAAATTGTCAGAATCCACTGTTCATGATGGACTGTAATACTTCTACCTCCTAGAGAAATTGTTTTATTCTGCTGATGCTTTTGAAAATGTCTTTAACCAAGTCAGTACATAAATCATTTTAATGGACTGTTTCCATTGTTTCTGTCTTCATCTCCTGAATTTACTTCCTATTTTTGAGTTCACTTCCACGATTCGTCATTTCCCTTTCCTGTTTCTAGTTTAATTGATTACCCTGTGTATTTATAGCCCTCTTTTTTCAGTCTGCTGTTTTGGATTATCTTCTTGTTTTGTATTAAAAGCTGTAAATAAATCCTTGCCTCAACTTTCCTTGCCCTCTCCTTCCACTCCACAACCAATCCGTTACAGAATGACTGACCTGAGATGGAAGAGTTCAGAAGCTGTTCTCAATTCTTGCCTAATGGTTTACAGATGGAGCTGCAAGGTAATATGCCAAATGCAATATATTCCTTACATTTGTTGAGTAGGATAACTAATGCGTTAAGGTAGAGTGACCAAACGTCCTGTTTTCCCAGGACATGTCTCGTCCTGGCTGTTTTTTATGAAGTGATGAAAATGTCCTGGTTTTCATTATTTTTCATTGGGCCATTAAATTGACCGGCACTAGGGCAATCTACAAGTATCTAATTGCCGGGCAGAGTGTCCTGGTTTTCGTTAATCAAAATATGGTCACCCTAGTTAAGGTGAGTTTCTATCTTTTTTTTAATCATGCACCAAAAAAAGTAAAAAATGAAGCGCCCGCGCCTCTCACAGTTCAAAATGCTCACGCTATGTCTGACAAAATTACGCTCGTCTTACGTAGCGTTAGGCCTGTCGCAATAATCAATATATGTACATGACCTCAATAATTTTTTGTGGCGCAATATATCGCCTGTTATGTTTACATGATAATGAATGTCACCAACATTGTACTCGATTGTGCTGTCATCTTGTATGTTTTCCGTGACGGTGGCGAAGTTCTCGGTAAAAATGTAAAAAAATGTTATTTAGGATAATATATTTTTTACCCATAATTTCCATGATCTAAAGAATTAAAAGGTTGTCATTTGAAAGTGTGTAGGTCTACTTGCATTATTATGCTGTTATATTAGGATTATATATTCAGTGGCATAAAATGTATCTTAAAATGACAATAATATCGTTTATTGCAATTATTTCTGGGACGATATATCGCGAAACAAAAAGTATTTATCATGAGAGGCCTACGTAGCGTAAGCATTTTGAACTGCGAGAGGCGCGGGCGCTACCATTTCCGCAAGTTGAATACGGAAGGCGATTCGCCGTAAGCTAGATAATTTACTTTATAAAGTTTAAAATATGGATATTTTTCTTACACAAACGCATTGATTCACTTCAGAAGGCCTTTATTTTTATATTTTTATATTGTATTAATTTCAGTTCCTCTCCAAATTAATGTAGAAACAATTTAAAGACAGTATATTTTAAATATGCGTTGTAATGGCATCTCTTTATGAATGAAGGCCAGTATCACTGATACAAATGTCTCTATGAAACATTAAAGTCCCAGTGAACCGTGAGACAAGTGAGTTTTCTTCGGTGCTGTGACGTATTTCCAAGTGAAAGGGAATATTGAATAGAGGGCAGGGTTTTACTTCAGCGCTCCTCCTCTCCATCTCTCGCTCATAGCAGACTAACGGTTGGAGGGGAGGGGTTACGCATTTTCAAACCTAAGCCGTCAAACTGACATCGTCTGAGAAGGAACGCCGTTTCCAGACCTGAAGTTACTTTTCAGATTCTGATTAAAGATTACGGTGACAATTTTTTTCTTGCCGCATTCAAGACTTGGAAGTAAATGCCCACTGTTATGATAGGGTAACAGTTTTGCATATTAAAATTTTCAATGTCCCACGCCATTACACTTCCAATGTTGAGAAATGGCAATGCTACCCGGTGAAATTCAGCCCTACACGTTTGAGCCAGAGTCAGATCCCAAATCAGATGACATCAAATACCAAGGATACTCCAGTCTGTGACAGCGTGGTAATTAGTCATCTTTATTTGCACTAATTTCTTGTGTATTTGTGAGGTATTTATTACATTTTATTGTTAACCGAACACTGAAAAAAAGTGTGTTGAGTTTACATGATTTATTTGTGTACATCGGTCCCACATGAATCAATTAAGTTAAACATAATTTGTTCATGTAACGTCAACATTGTGGAATTAATACATTTTAAGTGACTCAATTAAGTAGTCTCAAGGCTCGTGATTCAGGCATTTCATATATCCATTCATCCACTTCAATTTCATATACTTTTGTTACACAACTGAACTATAATACTGCACTAGCTAGTTGACAAACTTTCAACTTTGTAGCACACTGTAGCATTTTAAATGCTAAGCTCTTTCAGCAAAGCCATTATGATATTAGCTATAACAGTCCACAGCCGACGCACATGCCCCACTCTTCTCCACAATGGTAACCCACTGTAATTTAAACTGTTCTAATAATTCCAAAATGATTGAATATTAAACACAATCAAGTCTCCCCCTTTCTCATCTCGCTCAAAAATACATAAAATAACACTTTTACATATACAATAACAACATTTACTCTCTGGATTTAGCCATATGCAAAGCATGCTGGGAACTAACAAGTCCCGCCCAGTTTCAGTTAATGCGACACAAATCATCCATCTAATCTCAACACAAACGGATTAAGTAAACTTCAATTTGACTTATATTTAAGTGGACTGAACACAATTCAATTAAGTTAGGACTCAATGTATAGCAATTGTGTTGCTTTAGCTCATTTTAATTAAGCAACTTGAACAAGCAAATCATTTTTTTTTTCAGTGAAGATGCTACAGAAAAGGTGACTTGCGTTGCATAGTTGAAATTCAGTGCTATTGTTTTAATTGTCAAAACCAGAAACATAAATAATTAAAACAATAAATAAATATTGGTTCTGTATATTGGATATCGGGCACATAAATGTAAATAATCGGGACCGGTTATAAAAAAATAAATATCAGTCGATTTCTGATTGGCTTCTATGGCAATGACGTTGCATTGGTTGGTGTTGATGAAAAACAACACCAGCAACATGGAGGGGTTTGCAATACATTTGTTGTCTTTTTAAAACATGACATGATGTGTAGCCACACTGGACTACTGTGTCAGGCAGCGGCAGAAACGTAGGCTGGTATTGCTGAAGAAATTCATTAAAGTAGAACTAGGCTGTGCATAAAAAAAGCAGGGTCTGTTGTCCATCTAACTATGGAATTTACAGGAAAATTGTACTTGTTGGCACAGGTGTGAAGCGGTGAGAAACTGTCATATAAGAGTTTTTTAAAGAACTGGGAAGTTAGGGATTTTTCCACCAAAAAAAAAAAGATGTTTGGAATGTCACAGTTGACGTCAATCCAGTGACGTTGCTTCTGTAATTGGCACAATGTTACACAGCTGCTCCTGAAAATGTAAGTGTGTCAAAACTGTGAGGAGTCTAGCACGAAAGAGGATGCTCATTGGATGCAGAACGACGATAAGAAGACCGTATAAGATATGAAGCTTTACCAGAGATGATCAGATGTTCAGCTGCTCAGTTTGTTGTTTCTACAATAACATTTTCTGTGACCTGGAACTTCGACTCGGAGGGATTTTCTTCAAGTGCTGAATTGGAGACATTTGGACTTTCCACAACAGTATGTGCTGCTTTATTTCATGCTGTCGTCTCCGCTGGTCTCAAAACATATTATGTCGTAATCTTCTGCTCCTCCTGCAACAACACAACTTCGTTTCTTTAGCAACTTTCCTATAACGTCGTCTGACATGTTTACATTGATATGTTGTGAGAAAGTGACATAAACCATGTGAAATCCGATCAGAGCATATGAATGAAGCTGAAAGCAGATTCGTAAAAATCTCGAGTTTTTTTTTTTTTTGGTTTGTTTCACTTGCTAAATTTGATCGGATTCCAATCGGATATACACAAACATTTGGCCTGACAGTCTGAAGGCTTAAAAGATTGTGTATAACTGTTACCAGGTTTGAAGTCAGTAACATATAAAACAGATTTAATCTTTAGCATGTCAAAGACGAAAACAAAAGACCTGTTGCATTCTGTCATTGTAGTGCATAAATAAGTTTGGCTATCTCTACTGTATTGTCTTTGAGTTGATTTTTGACATTGATCTTTTAATGTTCATTTTAGATTTGAAGGAACTGAAAGAAGATTCTGTCACATGCCTTCAAAGTGGGATGCTTCATTTAACAAGCAAACCTTAAGCAGCACACGAGAGTTAACCCTGAAGAGAAGCCTTTCACCTGCTCTCTGTGTAAAAAGAGTTTCACAATGAAACCAAACCTTGAGAAACACATGAACATTCACACTGGAAAGAAGCCTTTCGCCTGCTCTCAGTGTGGAACGAGTTTTACGGAGAAACAAAGACTGAAGAGTCACATGAGAATTCACACCGGAGAGAAGCCTTTCGCCTGCTCTCAGTGTGGAACGAGTTTCGCAGACAAAAATAGCCTTGGGATTCACATGAGAATTCACACTGGAGAGAAGCCTTTTACATGCACTCAGTGTGGAACGAGTTTCACAATCCAACAAAACCTTAAGAGACACATGAGAATTCACACCGGAGAGAAGCCTTTCACCTGCTCTCAGTGTGGAAAGAGTTTCACGCAACAAGGACAGCTTAAAACGCACGTGAGAACTCACACTGGAGATAAGCCGTTTTACTGCTTTCACTGTGGAAAGAGTTTTACAGAGAAAATAACCCTTGAGAATCACATGAGAACTCACACTGGAGAGAGGCCTTTCACCTGCCCTCAGTGTGAGAAGAGTTTCATGCAGCAAGAACACCTTAAAAGACACACGAGAACGCACTCTGTAATGAAGCATTTCTTCTGCCTTCATTGCATCAAGAGTCTCACTGAGAAAAGGAAGCTTGAGAGTCACATGAGAATTCACACCGGAGAGAAGCCTTTCACCTGCTCCGAGTGTGGGAAAAGTTTCACAATTAAACGAAAGCTTAAACTTCACATGAGAATTCATTCACACTTGAGAGAAGCATGTCCTCAGTATCGGATGAGTTTTTCACAGCCAGACTGGTTAAATTGGCACAAGAAACGGTGTGCAAGACATTTTTTATTGTTCTAGTGGTCCCGACCAGTTCCATGGCCCCTTCTCCTTTGCTGGTTCTGAGCGGTTATATCTTTTCAATGTGCTATTAACACCTAGTTGAACAAACGCATCTTAAAATAAGCATCCGGAGGATGATTTCAAATTACTGTGTACAGGATTTTCCAGATTTAAAGGATCTTGTAGTCAAATTGTATTAGTCAAATCACCTTTATTTATATAGCGCTTCTTACAAGTCCAATTGTTTCAGAGCAGCTTCACATTGTTAACAGGAAAATAATGCAACAGAATTTGATTCTGCTGTACAGCCGTTCTGGTGAAACGGTGATGTTATCCAGCTCATTTCAAGTATCATATAGTGTCAGTGCGGGCAGATCGGGAATATAGATCAAATTTAAGTTTCCCCAACTGAGCAAGCCAAAAGCCAGAGGCAACGGTGGCAAGGAACCAAAACTCCTTCAGGGCCAGAATGGAGAAAAACCAGTACTCCACTGGCCGACAAACAAATAGTGTATGATTATGATTCTGGCAACATTACAAGTCAGAAGTCATATTAGATCAATAGATATTCGTAAGGTTATTCGAAAGTCGATTGAAGATATGAGATGTAGCCTAAACACCCTCGTGTGTAGAAGGCTTAGCCTACTACACAGGAACGTAGCCTACTCCCGTGTATTATTTTCAAAGGACCTTCATCCCGCCATACCAGGCTCACCCATGCTTTCCTCTATACTTTTAGTGTCAGGACATCGTGAAATCTGCTGTAAGGATGTCGTTGTTTAGAATTAGAGTGGCCGGATCGCACCGGCGAGAGGATTCAGCCATTCGTTTTGATTGCATTGCAATGGGACCGAAAGTAGCAGTACACTGCTTGACTTACGGAAATAGGAAGTGTGATACAGGTCTATTCACATGACACAGTGTTGTCGTGGAAACAATACACTTTAATAATTATCATGGTGAGGCTGGAGTTGAAAAACATAACCAAAGTGTCTTTATAAGTTTTTATTCTCGCCAAGAAGGTCAATTCTGACATGCAGTGTTCTGCAGTCAGAGGAGACGAAGTGGGAAGCCCCACTCTCACATATTTATAGGTCTTCCTCCCCTTCATTTCAGATATGAGGACTCATAAACATAAAAAACAACTCTGCAGCTGTCCACTTGAGTGAAAACACAAGGTTTACGAGAAACTTGTTCAAGGCTACAGACAAGGTTTTTCTGAGAACAGTGTTAAAGGTTACAGACAAATGTGTTTATCAAAGATTTAAGTTAGAGTCTTCCTTTATGAAAGACAAAACATCTTTATATGGTTTGTTATGTATCAAACATATATGGCTTGATTACAATTTGCTATCAAACCTTTCCATGACCGTGTCAAAAAGACTGAAGCCCTCTGATGCAGGGAAGAAAAGAGGAAAAAAGAGGGATAGAGACAGAGGTAAAGTGATGTAATGAATGAAGTTTATCTAATTGCATAGTAGTAAAATACTAATGTTTGCTCATTAATTCCAGTTGTTTTCACCTTAAACTTTATGCAAGCAGCTGTTCTGGGTTCTCCAGAGGCCACAGACAGTGTGATTTTATAAAAAGCATGTCAGTTTTTTAAACTGTTTTGCTCTACTAATTTAGGAAAATATATTGTAAAAATGCCATATGTCCCCCCAAAACTGCACAACTGTAATGATATTTATATACGGTTTATATAAAATAGCAACACTTTATGTAAAATTCACATGGAAACATGAATGTGCATAGTTTAGTGGAATATTGTTGCCATCTACTGGAAAACAAACACTTTTGCTAGTTCTCAATGAATAGTTTGTGCATGAATGCTTGAGGCTGTTATGTGGCGTAGGTGCTATTTTTGTAGTTTAATAATCATCAGCCTTAAAAAAAAAAAAAAAAAAAAGAATAATATCATGAACACAATGATGGGGTAGAATGGGCTGTGATAATCAAACAATCAAAACTTTATTGCAGACTCAGGGTCAAATTTTAAAACACAACCAACATATAAAACAACAATAACAAAAATATACATACATGTGATACAAGGGGCACCAGGTAAAATCTTGCCTAGGGCAGCAAATCGGTCAGAACCGGCCCTGCATGAACTGGATCTCCATGTTTAATGTATCGATAAGCAGTGTGTGTTGTTCTAATAAATTCAGTGTTTTGAACCACTGTTTCATGAGTTTTAAGTGTCTTTATTATTATTATTACTTTATTACAATTATTAAAAGAATTGTGAGATAAAAACTCGCAATTACCTTTTTTATTTTTTATTCTGTGGCGGAAACAAGCTTCCATGTCATCTTGAAGAACATCTACTGCCATAACCTCATAGAGAAGCTCATACAAATTATTCTGAGGATCGAGACAACACAAAAGCTTCTTAAAAAGTGGGTTTGAGTTTATCACATTTTGACCAAATTGTTTATCAAAACATAACCATACATTGTAAGAACATCATCCATGAAGTATTCACAGCGCTTCACTTTTTCCACATTTTGTTGTTACAGCCTTATTCCAAAATTTATTAAATTCATTTTCTTCAAAATTCTACAAACAATACCCCATAATGACAACATGAAAGACGTTTGTTTGAATGTGCAAATGTATAAAAAAAAAAATTTTTTAAATCACATGTACATTAGTATTCACAGCCTTTGCCATGGCACTCAAAATTGAGCTGATATGCATCCTGTTTCCATTGATCATCCTTGAGATGCTTCTACAACTTGACTGGAGTCCACCTGTGGTAAATTCAGTTAATTAGACACAATTTGGAAAGGCACACACCTGTCTATATAAGGTCCCACAGTTAACAGTGCATGTCAGAGCATAAACCAAGCCATGAAGTCCAAGGAATTTTCTGTAGACCTCAGAGACAGGATTGCATCGAGGAACAGATCTGGGGAAGAATACAGAAAAATTTCTGCAGCATTGAAGGTCCCAATGAGCACAGTGGCCTCCATCATCCGTAAATGGAAGTTTGGAACCACCAGGACTCTTCCTAGAGCTGGCCGTCCGGCCAAACTGAGCGATCGGGGGAGAAGGGCCTTAGTCAGGATGGTGACCAAGAACCCGATGGTCACTCTGACAGAACTCCAGCGTTTCTCTGTGGAGAGAGGAGAAACTTCCAGAAGAATAACCATCTCTGCAGCACTCTACCAATCAGGCCTAGAGTGGCCAGACAGAAGCCACCCCTCAGTAAAAGGCACATGACATCCCGCCTAGAGTTTTCCAAAAGGCACCTGAAGAACTCTCAGACCATGAGAAACAAAATTCTCTGGTCTGATGAAACAGATTGAACTCTTTGGCCTGAATGGCAAGCGTCATGTCTGGATGAAACCAGCCACCGCTCATCAACTAGAAAATACCATCCCTACAGTGAAGCATGGGGGTGGCAGCATCATGCAGTGGGGATTTTTTTCAGAGACTAGTCAGGATTGAGAGAAAGGTGTATGCAGCAATGTACAGAGACGTCCTTGATGAAAGCCTGCTCCAGAGCGCTCTGGACCTCAGACTGGGGTGAAAACAGTACAACGAACCTAATATAAAAGGAGGAGTGGCTAGGTCTGTGAGTGTCCTTGAGTGGCCCGACAGAGCCCAGACTTGACCCAGATTGAACATCTCTGGAGAGATCTGAAAATGGCTGTGCACCGACGCTCCCCATCCAACCTGATGGAGCTTGAGAGGTCCTGCAAAGAAGAACGGGAGAAACTGCCCAAAAATAGGTGTGCCAAGCTTGTAGCATCATACTCAAAAAGGGTTGAGGCTGTGATTGGTGCCAAAGGTGCTTCAACAAAGGCTGTGAATACTTATGTAAAAAAAAAAAAAAAAACAATTTGCAAAGATTTCAAACAAACTTCTTTCTTGTTGTCATTATGGGTTATTGTTTGTAGATTTGAAGAAAATAATGAATTTAATCCATTCTGGATTAAGGCTGTAATATAACAAAAGTTAAGCGCTGAGTTAAGTGAATACTTTCCGGATGCACTGTAGTCTTAACTCTAATTTCATAACTACTACAGCATCTGTAAAACAAGTACACTGAATTGCCAGACAGAACACATTCACTTTTCCTGAGCAGTTACATATTATGAGAGGAATCGCCTCTTTAATCATACATAGAAAAACATCTGGTGTAGTTTTTCACATTGTTCAGTGATTTCAATGCAAAAGTCCTCAGTTTCTCAATGCATTATGACTGAATAGCTAAAACAAGTTGTTTGATTTATGACTATCATTGTCATTGTTTTGCAAATGTCTCATGTGCATAATGAAATTTGTGTCGTTCAAATTTAGATTTTTCCTAATTGATAAAATGAATGCACTCACAGTCAGATTTAGAGAAAACTATGTACAATGCATTATATTGATACAGGAAGAGGGAATGTACATCCACCCCTTTCAATTACTATGACGCTGCCAAAATGTGCTTAGTCACATGATCAAACCTCACTACTAATTTCAGCAAATCTCCTTCTTAGAGGAAATCACTCTATGGAAACCAATTCCAGCTTTTGCTTAATCTGAATGTCCTGTGAATGTATTATTTGTGACTGATGCAGGCAGCTCTGGGCAACACTTTTTCTTATGGTTCTTTAGATGAGACATTTGAATGAAACTCCTCCCACATGAAGCGCACTGATACGGCTTCTCTCTAGTATGAACTCTCTCGTGTGTTTTCAGGTTTCCTGACTGAGCAAAACACTTTCTACAGTGTGAGCACTTGTAGGGTTTCTCTCCAGTATGGACTCTCTCATGTTCTGTCAAGGTTTTTGGGTAAACGAAATGCTTTCCACAGTGTGAACACTCGTACAGTTTCTCTCTGGTATGAACCTTCTGGTGTGAATTTAAGGCACTGGTTGAAGTGTAGCTCTTCCCACAATAAGAGCATACATAAGGTCTCACACCAGTATGTATGCGCTCATGCTTTTTTAATAAGTACGGTTCTAAAAAACTCATTTCACAAAAGAAACAAGCATGAGGTTTCACACCAGCGTGAACTTTAAGGTGCGTTTTTAAATGCGCCGCCAAAACAAATGTTTTATCACACTGTTCACAGCTGAACGACTTCACTCCAGAGTGGGAGCGCAGGTGGTTGTGGAGAGTGCTTTTGAAACTGAAACTCTTCCCACACTGAGAGCACGTGAACGGCTTTTCTCCCGTGTGAATTCTCATGTGCGCATTTAGTTGATTTTGATATATGAAACTCTTTCCACACTCAGTGCAGGTGAACAGCTTTTCTCCAGTGTGAAATCTCATGTGCCTAACTAAGTTTTCTCTATGAACGAAAGCCTTTCCACACTGAGTGCACGTGAGCAGATTTTCTACAGTGTGTATTTTCATGTGTCGCTTAAGGTCTGGTTTGTAAGTGAAACTCTTTCCGCACTGAGCGCATGCGAACGGTTTTACTCCAGTGTGAATCATCAGGTGTCTGTTTAGGGATGGTTTACATGTGTAACTCTTTCCACACTCGGAGCAGGTGAAAGATCCTCTGACTTGAGATTCCGCAGCTTGGTTATGCGTGAAATCCTCTTCAGTCTTTAAAACGACTGCATTTCCATCTTCGTCATTGAAATGATGAGGTTTGTTTCCATTCACTTCCATCAAGTCTGAAATTAACAAATTAAATGCACAAATGTGAGAGAAAAAAAAAGAGAAATATTAAGCTTAAAACTATTTTAAAAGTGCATTGTGTAAATTGTTGCGGTACAGCTGAGAAATGCATTCGTTGACAGCTCACCCCTCCCTTTCGGAGCACATAGGGAAGCTACGGTGGCCGACACAGGACAAATATGTCATCATCTGAGACAGTAGAGATTAGCTAGCGCTCTGTAGAGCAGTTCGTCCGTTTCGGGCTACTGTAGAAACATGGCGTCGCAAAATGGTGACTTCACTGTAAGGGGACCAGTGGTGTATGCAGATAGAAATGGCTCATTCTAAGGTATTAAAAACATAACGGTTCATTATGTAAGGTCTTTATACACCACTGAAAACATAGTTATGTATATGAAGCCAAGTAACTTAAACTGCAATTCATCGTCTGGCCACTAGGGACAGGCTCCAGAAGGGAGCAGAATCTCATTGAGCCCCATGTTAACATGCCCAACTTTACAGCAGAATAAAACATGTTTACAGCCTGGAACAAATACTGGTTTTGGTCTATATAGCTAATTTTGCCCTTCATGACAACTGTGAGGAGGGTGAATTTTTTTATAACTCATTCGTTTACATTATATAAAGCCTCAAAGTTCTGCATAATTAAGGGCATGGTCACTTTGAGTGATAGGTGGATTGCTGTTTGTCTGCTGTCTGTTAGTCATCATGTCACCTCAGCTCCACCCACGTCCTGCCTCTTTGCCCATTGTCAGTTATCCGGGCGTGATGCGCGGTGACGCGCTGCCAAGATGGCAACGGCCAACTCGATCCTACTTTACGCTACAGAACTGCTCTTCAGAAGCCTATGGGTGACGTCACGGACACTACGTCCATATTCTTTTTACAGTCTATGATATTATATTGCATTTCTGTCACTAGATCCTCATAAATATTACACACTGCACCTTTAAAGTTCCTCAGCAGTCATTAAAAGAATGAAGGAAAACACCAACCTGTTTGTTCCTCTTCATCTTTTATTCTGCAGGGTTCTCCCTCAAACTCCATCTTTACAATAGTATGTCAGTAGTTTCTCCTGCTTGCTGCTGCTTCTTCTCCTGTGGGAAGATGGGAACATTCCACAGCATTTAAACTCTCAAATAGTCGTTTAGAAACAATTTAACCGAGTTTTGACTAACTTCAACTGCTGAGACAACGCATCATCTTCACAAACCCAGTAATTAATGAGCGTAATTCTTCTTCTTCTTCTTGTGATGATTATTGGCGATTGGCAAACCAGCGGTAAGCTGCAGTGTGGAGCATCAAGGGGACCAAAAACATTTTTTGTCTGTAGATGTTTATTCCTTTGCTGTTTACTCAATACTCTAAAGTCATGTTGGCTTTCCTGTAGCTCAAGCAATCAGAGTGTGGCGCTAGTGACGCGAAGGTCATGGGTTCGATTCCCAGGGAAAGCAAGAACCGACAAAATGTAAAAGTGTACCTTGTAAGTCGCTCCGGATAAAAGCGTCTGCCAAATGCATAAATGTTATTTGCCCCGTCTTCTTTTACTTTTGTTTCCAGTATTAGTTCTACGGTGCATAATAACATGCATACAATCTGCAGTGCCTACATTATAATCCATGCTTCGTAATTTTATATAGATTATCATTTAATGCTGTATGTCCAATTCTAATTCTTGTTATTACGGAATCTTCTCATGTTTAATCCAGTTTCATTATTCCATGTTCCTACATGACTTTGGACACCATATAGATCATCAATGTTTTGCCATGATTTTATTAAAGCTTCCTCAATAATTGTTTCTGTTATGTTATCTGCCAACTCGTTTCCTTCTCCTCCAACATGCACTGAAACCCAAATAAATGAAACAGCAGTGCTTTGAATGTGATTTCTATGCATGTAATGCAATGCACTGCATTATTTCAAGAACAAGATCTCGTCTGCAGCAATGACGAGCGTAATGCGATTCATTTCTAAGTGATTCACTAAATGAACTGACTCGTTTGGATGCAGATTTTCCCTAATAAATAACAAAGTGAACACTCACGGTCTGAAAAGCACCACGGATTAAGAGCAGATTATTCCACTTCTCGTGTTTATGTTCCATCCCCTCGCTCGCTTCTCTTCGTCTCCCCGGATGTACGTCATTGCTTACAGTGCACAAGCGTCCTCTGCAGGCGGTGTCTTTACAAATCGAGCCCTCCTTGGAAATCGAGTCCCCTCTAGGGATGGGCATTCCATTGGCTACAAATGGCTGTCCCCTTAAATAGGGCATTATTTGAGGGGACAGCCATTTGTAGTGGTGTCCGAAACCATAGTGGACGTTATTGAGTGCACTCATTCAGTCCCACATTGTATTTTAGGGGGCAATTTCGTATTCAGCCAATGTTTTAACTACGACTTTGACTATGATAGGTGTGAAAACGATTCTAATCTAATTAGGGCCCAAGCCCTGAAAGGGCGAAGGCCCTATTGTTCTTCTGAGGATTATTATTATTATTATTATTATTATTATTATTATTATTATTATTATTATTATTATGCCGTTTTGGCCTTTTGGGGGCCCTTAACATGCTCGAAAACTCTTGAAACTTTGCACGCTCGTCGGAACGCGCGGCCATCAGGGTTTGGGCTGGGTTTGGTACCCGGGCGTGGCAGGGGACTCGACAGCGCCCCCTTGAAAAAATAAATAAAACTGTCCATAAATCAAAAACGCTTGCATGTATTAGTATGAAACTCGGTACACATATAGAACTCATCAGGCCGAACAACTTCCGCGCTCTAAGTTATGCGTCAGCCCGACAGGAAGTGAGCGATTATGGGTCGTTTTAAAACGCATACTGTGGAATTTGAAATACTCCTCCTAGGCGATTAACCCGATCAGCACCAAACTCGGTCAGCATGAAGTCAAGGCATTGAGGATGCTAAATTGCGAGCGGATTTTTGATATCTCGAACGGTTTGGCCGTGGCAGGAGACGAATTTATGGCGAGAAATGGGAAACAGGAAGTGTGTTATAACTTCTGCATACATTGACCGATTTGGATGAAACTTCAGCTGTGTGTTTGTTGTAAGAGGCCGATCACATGGATATGACTTTTGTGAGTCAAAGTTATAGCGCCACCAACTGGCAGCAGGAAGTGTGTCCTTTCAAAAATGCTTTGAATCACCGTCTTATTTTCACCCGATTTACTTCAAACTTCACCAGTATAATGTCAAAACATGGAAGATATAGACATATGAATGGATTCCTGATATTTTAAATACTGTTGCCATGGCAACGTGTCAAAGTTGAATAATCTTTTAGGGTGTTTTGAGACTCTTAGCATGCTTGAAATGGCATGAAACTCAACACACACATCAGTGATGCCTTCCAGTAGATATGGCCAAAGTCTTAGAAACGGGCGTGGTGGAGGAGCTCAGTAGCGCCACCTTTTGACAAAAGTGGGGGGGTTAGTTTTATCTACAGTCACCAAACTCTGTGTATATATTGTTCTCATCAAGCCGGACATCTTTCAAATTTACAGTCATTAGCTCTGACCAACAGGAAGTCAGATATTTTGGTTTGAATTTGGAATTTTGGATAAATCAGGCTCTGAGTTATTATAAACTATTCGTAGGAGATGCATGGACTCGACACCAAACTCGGTCAACATGAAACAAAGACACTGAAGATGCTATAGTGCGAACGATTATAGGATATCTCAAACGCTGCTGCTATGGCGAGGGATTAAATGAAGGACAAAAAAGGGAAACAGAAAATGTCTAATTTCTTGTAAAATCATTGTTTGATTTAAATTAAATTAAGATTGTATGTTCGCTAATTGAACCTGGGTGAATTTAAAATGAATGTACTATTTCAGATCAATATATTTATTTTATTTAATATATTTCATCTGAATCTTATTTTGTCTGCTCTCCCTTCATTGTCCAATAGATGGCACTGTTGACTTAGTTTTGATGGGGACAAAAACCCTGTTTCCCTCTTTGGCTCTGGCTCTTTGTGTGTGTGTGTGTGGAGGAGGGGGTGGGTGACTGACAGCTAAAGCATGCCTCTCTGTCTATGCCTCTGTGTGTGTGTGTGTGTGTGTGTGTGTGTGTGTGTGTGTGTGTGTGTGTGTGTGTGTGGAGGAGGGGTGGGTGACTGACAGCTAAAGCATGCCTCTCTGTCTATGCCTCTGGCTCTTTCTCTGTGTGTGTGTGTGTGTGTGTGTCCAGTAGATGGCACTGTTGTCTTAGGGTGGCTGAAGCAAAAAAAACATTTTTCTCTACCACTGGCTGTGTGTGTGTGTGTGTGTGTGTGTGTGTGTGTGTGTGTGTGTGTGTGGAGGGGGGAATGGGTGGCTGACAGCTAAAGCATGCCTCTCTGTCTCTCATTCTCTTTCTGTGTGTGTGTGTGTGTGTGTGTGTGTGTGTGTGTGTGTGTGTGTGTGTGTGTGTGTGTGACAGCTAAAGTGCCTCTCTGTCTAGGAGGGGTGGGTGACTGACAGCTGTGTGTGTGTGCCTGTGTGTGTGTGCCTGTGTGTGTGTGTGTGTGTGTGTGTGTGTGAGTGGAGGGGGGATGGGTGGCTGACAGCTAAAGCATGCCTCTCTGTCTATGCCTCTGGCTCTTTCTCTCTGTGTGTGTGTTGTGTGTGTCCAGTAGATGGCACTGTTGTCTTAGTTATGAAGCAAAAAACCCTATTTTTCTCTACCACTGGCTGTGTGTGTGTGTGTGTGTGTGTGTGTGTGTGTGTGTGTGTGTGTGTGTGTGTGTGTGTGTGTGTGTGTGTGTGTGTGTGTGAGTGGAGAGGGGATGGGTGGCTGACAGCTAAAGCATGCCTCTCTGTCTCTGCATTCTCTTTCTGTGTGTGTGTGTGTGTGTGTGTGTGTGTGTGTGTGTGTGTGTGTGTGTGTGTGTGTGTGTGTGTGTGTGTGGTGCACCACCTGCAGTATTCTGAATGTCATTCTGAACTCGATTTGAAGAGCACTGCAATATAGTTTTATATGATTAGTTTCATAATTATGTTAATAAAAATATAAAAGGACCTTTAGATAAATACTGGACTTAAGGACTTTAAAAAATGTAAGCTGCAAAAGATAACTTTGCACTCATTTCAAAGGATGACATCATCTGACATGAAACTCATCTAAATTGAATTGATCTCATAGATGTTGTGGTTTGTGGTCATAGCAGCACCGACTGCTGCAGTTAATGAGGTGAATTCACATGACTTTGACAGTCATTTTATTAAAACATTATTTTAACTACAAAAAATAAATAAATAAACAGCTTGCCTAATGTACTTTACGTAATGATGATTGATCTTAAGATATTTTAACGTATGTATGTGTTGTGCGTCCCCATGTTTACACGTACGCAACAATAGAGTTTAGATGCGTTTCATTTCATAGGCTATCACAAAGAACTATCACTTTAGTGTGAAGAAAAAAAAAAAAAAAAAACTATACAAATGCCTTGAATTAAATACTGGCCTTCTGGACTTATGAATTTTTGAGCAGCAAAAGATAACTTTGCAAATATTTAAAAGTGATCTATTATATCCTATGACAATAAAATTAATCTATATTTCAATGACATCATGGGTGTGGCTTGTGGTCATAGTGGCACCAGCTGCTGCGGTAAATGTGGCATATTTAAAATATTTTTCAAAAAACATTCTCCTGTTTAAATGCATATTGCCTGTCGGTGCCACCGGCGGTGCCACCGGCTTGGGCCCGTCATCGCTGCTTGCAGCTTTAATTATTAAATGAAATCATACTCAGTGTCTCACACTTTCTTTAAAAATGCATTAATTTGTTATGGAAAAAAATTGCATTTAAATGACAACATTTTAATGTATAGAAACAACATAAAAAAAAAAATTTGAATCTGAACGACATAATACAACCCATATTAAAGAAAAATAAATAACTGAAAGGATTAAACTGGTCCCTCTTTTTTTCTCTTCTTTATTGCCATGTTATAACCAGCATGAACGATCTCACTAGTTATGTTATGTTTAACTAGCATGAACACACGCACGCACACGCACACACAGGCTGAATCCAAAATCGCCCCCTATACCCTTAAATGGGGCATTATTTGAGGGGACAGCCATTTGTAGTGGTGTCCGAAACCATAGTGGACATGTTGCACTCATTCAATCCCACATTGCACCGCAATAACGAGTTTACAGCCGATGTACACACAACGACTATCTGAATTCACTCACTCGTTTTCATTCACTCCGTCAAGTGAACTGTAATAGTGGACTAACGTAGGGAATAGGCAATTTCGGATTCAGCCTGTGAGACTGTGAGAGTTGGCTCGGCCCTGCCTTATGCAGTATAATTGGTTGACACCGCGTGTATGATTGACAAGAACAGAATGTGAGGCTGATCAGACAGTCGAAGCGAATGCGTGTGCGTCTTTAAGCCTATATACACTCACCTAAAGGATTATTAGGAACACCTGTTCAATTTCTAATTAATGCAATTATCTAATCAACCAATCACATGGCAGTTGCTTCAATGCATTTAGGGGTGTGGTCCTGGTCAAGACAATCTCCTGAACTCCAAACTGAATGTCAGAATGGGAAAGAAAGGTGATTTAAGCAATTTTGAGCGTGGCATGGTGCCAGACGGGCCGGTCTGAGTATTTCACAATCTGCTCAGTGTGTGTGGACATGTTTTTCTAGTCTGGTGGGGACTTCAACTTGAATACACACAGACTCATGGGGACTCGTGCCACTGTGCGGACCTAAATTGAGGTCCCCATGGGTACAAAAGCTTATAAATCATACAGAATGTGTTCGGTTTGTACAAACCCGATTCCAAAAAAGTTGGGACACTGTACAAATTGTGAATAAAAACAGAATGCAATGATGTGGAAGTTTCAAATTTCTATTTTTTTTCTTCAGAATATGACACAGATGACATATCAAATGTTTAAATGTATAAATGTATAATTTTAAGGGAAAAATAAGTTGATTTTAAATTTCATGGCATCAACACTTCTCAAAAAAGTTGGGACAAGGCCATGTTTCCCACTGTGTGGCATCCCCTCTTCTTTTTCTAACAGTCTGCAAACGTCTGGGGCCTGAGGAGACAAGCTGCTCAAGTTTAGGAATAGGAATGTTGTCCCATTCTTGTCTAATACAGGCTTCTAGTTGCTCAACTGTCTTAGGTCTTCTTTGTGGCATCTTCCTCTTTATGATGCTCCAAATGTTTTCTATGGGTAAAAGATCTGGACTGCAGGCTGGCCATTTCAGTACCCGGATCCTTCTTCTACGCAGCCATGATGTTGTAATTGATGCAGTATGTGGTCTGGCATTGTCATGTTGGAAAATGCAAGGTCTTCCCTGAAAGAGACGACGTCTGGATGGGAGCATATGTTGTTCTAGAACTTGGATATACCTTTCAGCATTCAAATTTTGATTGGTCTGACCACAGAACAGTTTTCCACTTTGCCACAGTCCATTTTAAATGATCCTTGGCCCAGAGAAAACGCCTGCGCTTCTGGATCATGTTTAGATATGGCTTCTTTTTGACCTATAGAGTTTTAGCCGACAATGTTTTCTGGAAGTATTCCTGAGCCCATGTTGTGATTTCCATTACAGTAGCATTCCTGTATGTGATGCAGTGCCGTCTAAGGGCTCAAGATCACGGCATCCAGTATGGTTTTCCGGCCTTGACCCTTATGCACAGAGATTGTTCCGGATTCTCTGAATCTTTGGATGATATTATGCACTGTAGATGATGATAACTTCAAACTCTCTGCAGTTCTTCTCTGAGAAACTCCTTTCTGATATTGCTCCAGTATGTTTGGCGCAGCATTGGGGGAATTGGTGATCCTCTGCCCATCTTGACTTCTGAGAGACACTGCCACTCTGAGAGGCTCTTTTATACCCAATCATGTTGCCAATTGACCTAATAAGTTGCAGATTGGTCCTCCAGCTGTTCCTTATATGCACATTTAACTTTTCCGGCCTCTCATTGCTCCCTGTCCCAACTTTTTTGGAATGTGTAGCTCTCATGAAATCCAAAATGAGCCAATATTTGGCATGACATTTCAAAATGTCTCACTTTCAACATTTGAGATGTTATCTATATTCTATTGTGGATAAAATATAAGTTTATGAGATTTGTAAATTATTGCATTACTTTTTTATTCACAATTTGTACAGTGTCCCAACTTTTTTGGAATCGGGTTTGTACAGTATAAAAACCATTACGCCTATGGAGAGTCCCCAGAAAGATAGCGTGCCAGACAGTGTGTGTGTGTGTGTGTGTGTGTGTGTGTGTGTGTGTGTGTGTGTGTGTGTGTGTGTGTGTGTGTTAAATCAGAACAGAATTCGTGTTGTGAATGAGCTCTTCTCTTCAAACCAACAGGCAATGCATTTGATGTCTCATTTTGTATGTGCATTCACATCAAATCATTTCAAACTATTTAGTTTTGTATCATTGTGACGAAGTGCAAGTTGACAAAGAGGACATGTCTTTTGGTTTTTCTTCCAAAAAGACATGCAAACCAATCTGATCAATTGATCACTGTAAATGGTGCACACAGTTTATTCCCAAAATCAGTTTAATCTTAGCACTTACAAAAAAATTAACTGACAACAAAAAGTCTACACAAATGTTCACTATAATGCATTTGTATAACAAATGCCCAATGTTTATCTTTATGGAATTTCATTCCATCGTAATTCTATTATGAACTGGATGTCATCTCAAGTCACTGTCTTATACTTCCACTGACAACAGACCGATTGATGACTGACCTCCAAGAATTCTTTGGTTCAGACTGAGGCTGCTCAGATTCAGGTACAACGTCATGCATGTGTCACGGGTGACGAATTTTGAATAGGGAGGAACTCGAGATGGGGCCCGAGTTTCCGCGGGGAGCACTTCCGGTGGGGGACCGAGGGGGCTGCCGGTTCCGGGTGTAAGCGCAAATAACGGGATTGACGACTGGAATTGTAATCGGGTGCGGGAGCAAGAAGAACAGAGCGGCTGCAGTTAGGGGAGTATAAAAGGGCATTATGATTGAGTTCTGAGCGGAGTGTTTTATTTTTTTGTGGGAAAAGAGGAGAGATTTGTATCTGGGCAAGGAGAAGGATGGTCTGAAGGAGAAACTGAACTGAGGTCAGCACCTGGGGTGAGATGTGTCGAACTCTAGGCGGATTATGGAACAATTGACGCCCCTGGGAATTGTATGACGATTTGGAGTTTGTTTTGTGGAGGACTGCAACTGCATTGAGTGGTTTGCGCTTCACAGCTGCTTGCATCTAATTCAACATCAGCGAGTGGCGGATGAGGCCCCAAGCCTGTGCCTTCTCTGTGAGTTGTGAGATTTGCAGTGCTTTATATAACTATACACTCACCTAAAGGATTATTAGGAACACCTGTTAAATTTCTCATGAATGCAATTATCTAATCAACCAATCACATGACAGTGGCTTCAGTGCATTTAGGGGTGTGGTCCTGGTCAAGACAATCTCCTGAACTCCAAACTGAATGTCAGAATGGGAAAGAAAGGTGATTTAAGCAATTTTGAGCGTGGCATGGTTGTTGGTGCCAGACGGGCCGGTCTGAGTATTTCACAATCTGCTCAGTTACTGGGATTTTCACGCACAACCATTTCTAGGGTGTTCAAAGAATGGTGTGAAAAGGGAAAAACATCCAGTATGCGGCAGTCCTGTGGGCGAAAATGCCTTGTTGATGCTAGAGGTCAGAGGAGAATGCGCCGACTGATTGAAGCTAATAGAAGAGCAACTTTGACTGAAATAACCGCTCGTTACAACCGAGGTATGCAGCAAAGCATTTGTGAAGCCACAACACGCACAACCTTGAGGCGGATGGGCTACAACAGCAGAAGGTGCAGCTCCTTAACCAGGGGTGACGACCGGTTATTAAGTGCCCACTCCGACCTGTGACGCATGT
Source organism: Paracanthobrama guichenoti (assembly GCA_018749465.1). Lineage (NCBI taxonomy): Eukaryota > Metazoa > Chordata > Actinopteri > Cypriniformes > Gobionidae > Paracanthobrama > Paracanthobrama guichenoti. Next base: position 2,944,874 of record CM031961.1, read on the forward strand.
CCCTGGAAAACAACTGGTCACTGCAGATGCATTGTCATGAGCACCAGCTGGACCTGAAAAATCAACAGAAAATTCAACATTGAGTGCAGAGTTTTTGTGGATCTCATTTTGCAACAAATCCCTGCGACAAAAACAAAACTGAAACAGATTCAGGGAAAGCAGAACGAGGATCTAACATGCCAACAGCTAAAACAGTATACATTAAAAGGCTGGCCAGAACATCAGTGTCGGAACATCTCATGCCCTACTGGTCCCATAGAGCAGATATCCATGTAGCCGATGGGATTCTACTGAAAGGAGAACGGCTTTTGATTCCAAAACCCATGCGGAGTGAGATGCTTGAGAGACGTCACCAGGGTCATCAAGGAAGGACAAAGTGCACTGCGAGAGCACAGCAATCTATATGGTGGCCTGGTGGAATAAGAGATGTAAGAGAGTTAGTGGAGAGATGCGACATCTGCTGTCAGCATTCACAGCAGAAAACAGAGCAGCTGATGCCAACACCGTCACCAGCGAGACCCTGGCAACGAGTCGCAGCTGATATCTTTCAATGGGAAGGAGGCCATTATCTGGTCGTGATTGATTACTTCTCAAGATACACTGAGGTGGTGAACTTACCAAAACTCATAACAGCAACAACAGCGGAAATGCTGAAAGTAATTTTTGCCATGTTTGGAATTCCTGAAACACTGGTGACAGATAACGGTCTACAGTTTGCATTGAAGTTCGATTTTTGAACATGTTACAAGTAGCCCACGTTACCCTCAGAGCAATGGAGATCGACTCCATTAGCTCATGGGATCTCGGCTGCAGAACTCTTGACGGGGAGGAGAATAAGGTCAATGGTTTCCAGTTTCACCTAAATCTCTCACACCAAGATGGCCAGATCTGAAAGTGTTCAGAAGGAAAGACATGATGTTAAAAGAGTTCATCTACCAGTCATCATACCTGGACAGAAAGTGTGGATCGGGACTTCAAAGACCACTGGAATAGTTCAGGGAGAAGCAGCAACACCCAGATCGTATCAGGTAGAAACTGAGATGGGAACTTTTGAGAAGAAACAGAGCTCCTCTTACAGTTCTTCCAGGACCAACTCAGCAAGGTGTCCATGGAACAGTTACACGGTCGGGTAGGATTTCCCGTCCACCAGAAAGACTGGACTAATAAGTGAACATTAGCATAGGAAAGACCTGCTGTCAAGAAAAGGGCAGAAAAATCCCTTCAGCAAAGATTCAAGATTCAAGAGTTTTATTTGTCACATACACAGTTATATACAGAATATACAACTGGCAGTGAAATGTAAACAGGTCCGCTCCATGGACAGTGCAAATTCACAGTTAAAAACACAAGGAGGAAATTATAATAGAAATAGGATAAAAAAGTACTATATGTAGAATTATAAATAAATCAAGTAGAAAAAAATAAATAAAGAAGTGGATTATATAGAGTATAGAAGGGGTATATAGAATAAGGGGTGTTGAGACTAAAAAGTGGTGGGGGTGAGGGGGTATATAGAATAAGGGGTGTTAAGACTAAAGGTGGAGGGGGTATATAGAATAAGGGTGTTAAGACTAAAAGTGGTGGGGTGGGGGTGGAGGGGGTATATAGAATAAGGGGTGTTGAGACTAAAAGTGGTGGGGTGGGGGTGGAGGGGGTATATAGAATAAGGGGTGTTAAGACTAAAAAGTGGTGGGGGGTGAGGGGGGGTATAGAATAAGGGGTGTAGTGTAGTGGGGGTGTAGTAGAACCTACGTGACTAGAGGGCACACCAGTTCAGTAAAGGCCATAGAGAGTGATGTGTAGAAAATAAGAGAATGAGAAATAAATGAATGTTCAGTGACTGAGCTGTTTATGTGTCGTGATTTTCCACCTCATAGTTTACTAAATAACCATCTGTTACATGGAGGACCAGCTGCTGAACATCTGGTGCAGTCCGTTCCAGTCGCACTCCAGTCCAGTTCGTGGCGGCGACGCATTAAGAGTCAGTGACGTTGCGTCTCTGCGTTCCATGGGTCATGAGTGGAACGCATTGATGGTTCCGCTGTGTGCGAGGCAGCGGCTCCGTTCACATGTGCTTTATGACACGGGACACGATGTTACTTTTCCTGGTGAAAAATGGGATTAATAGGCTGCGACTTTTTTTTTCGTCTGTTACATTTATTTGCGCATAACCAGTGTTCAGTGCGGTAAGCAAAGCAAATATTTATTTGAAATATGTTTTGTTTTGTTTAATATATAGGCTACAGGGGTGGATTTTAATAAAGTTAGTGTTAAATTAAGTTTAAGCTGGTTAAAAGTGATGTGCATTGGCAGATGTGAAACGATAACTAATATGCAAAATCAATTTTGCATATTAGTTATTTAGTTTTACATATTTTACATTTACAGTTATTTACATTTAATTTTGTGCGTTTTTAGTTCTTGCTTGTCCAGTGATGCAATCTGGCATGCTGTAAAGTGTCGGTGCATTAGTGGATCGCATGTCCCGGGACAAATATGCGGCGATATTAGGCTATATGGGCGACATGGGAATTCGAAAAACTCGGTGGCATTTGCACGACCCCGTGAGTCAGCTTGTGGAAGTGAGCGCCCACTATTCATTGATTAAACTGTAAATCTAAAGTTTCACAGAAATGCAAGTGCATTGTCCCCGGTTGGTGCTTTTTTGTATCAAGAAAGGTGGGCGTTTAGATGGTCACTGGTAACTTCTTCTGGTCACAAGAAACTTATTCAGAACCCTACTTGCATTTTTATTGTTAATAACATTAGACAGAATTTATTTTTTTCTTCTTCTTTTTTTACATTAGACAGGTTGACTAAGGGTTTTCAAACTGGGGGAAGTGCTAGAAGGACTGTGTAAAAGCAATGAGAAAAGGGCGGGGTCTGTTTGCACAATATTCTTGTCTTGCACTTTCTGTCTTCAGAGAAGCACCTTCTCCAGTATGTTTACACCGCTCTCACCAAACCTGCTGGATCCTCCGGTCCAGAGTTCAGTGCAGTGGGTCTGTATGATGACAGACGCATCTCTCACTACAGTGATGAAGAACAAACCTGGAAAAGAGACGGTCAGAATGCAGGGATCTGCAGAGACATTGAAGAACCATATGATTCTAAAGGCTCGTTTATAAATCTGTTGTATACTCTGGCAAACTGCACAAGATCCAAATGTGACGGTGAGTCTTGAGTTTTATTAAATTAATTTGATTTAATGCAGTGACATTCATATATTTTTAAGTGTCCAAAGTGTTGTAATAAGTTCTTATGCTGTGTTTTTGGTTTTTTTTAGGCCTCCATACGCTACAGAGGAGATTCGGCTGTGAGGTGGATGCTGTGATGAATGTGAATGCGTTTGATGAGTACAGATATGGAGAGGATTTTATTGCCTTTAATTCTGACACAATGCAGTGGATGGAGAAAAATCCAAAGGCAAAAGAAACCAAAATGAAGTGGAACAATGACAGATTTCGTAATCGGTATCTCCAGTCATACCTCAAGACCTGCATGAGCTGGATCTCCACGTGTAATGATTCAGTACAGAGTATGTGTTGATCTAGTGTTTTTCTAGATCATTTTACACATTTAACATGTCTCTTGATTAGATGGCAAATGGAAGTAGTGAATTAGAAATATATAAACTCTCTCAAATAAACTGCACGAGTCATATATGGACTACTTTTATGATGGTTTGTGTTTTTTCTTGTGTGTAGAAATAATGTGGATTATTGGGTTGAGTTAATATGATTTTATTTCCCTTCTTGTTGCAGATGCACCAGATGTTCACATGTTTGCATCTGAAGCTTCTCATGACCGGAGCAAGCTGAATCTGACCTGTCTGGCCACTGGCTTCTACCCCAAACACATAGAGATGAAGATCACATTGAACGGCATTGAACTGAAACCCTTCAGCTCTACTGGAGTCAGACCGAATGACGACGGGACCTTTCAGATGAGGATCAGTGTGGAGATTCACAGAAACGAGAAAAAGGGTTATGAGTGTCAAGTTCTACATAGCAGTCAGACACAGACAAATACAACATCATGGGGTAAATATTATCCTCTGTAGTGAGTGTGCAAAGTTGTTGTAGCTGTCTAGTGGGTCAGTTTTTGTAGTTTTTTTTTTTTTTTTTTTTTACCAAGTGGGTGGCCACTCAGTTAAATTGGTTAAGTCAGTGCATGTTACTATGAATTTATAGTTAAGATATATGTAATATCTTTAGTTTTATTTCTGTTTTCCTGCAGATGGAACATGCAGTCGTTGCAGTGAAGAATCTCGAAGGCATGTTTGTCCACTGGCTGCAGTTGGTGCAGTTTCAATTGCAGGTCTGTTCATCTTGTCAAAAATCTGTGAAAGGAGAAGCACAAATGGTAAGTTCAAACTATTTAAAGGATTACTTTTCCCAAAATTGAAAACGGTCATAAGTCACTCTTCATTATGTTGTTTCAAACCTGTGCTGTTCAACCAGTGAACACAAAAGGCCAGAACTGTAATGGCTCTAATACCAGAAGTGAGAGAGTCCGCTCAAGTTTACCACAGCTCCTGAATGCAGCCGATTCACCTGAGAATCAAGTCCGATTCACTGACCAGGTATCACCATTTCAGTTTGATTAATTGTTGTCTCTCAAGAGACTGCATGTACAAATTAGCTTTGTAGCTAACTCTTGCACAATTACTTTGCTGTGCACGATCCCTGTTAAATAAATAGGGGATTTTCACACCTGAATGTTTAGCTTTATTTCTGTTTTCCTGCAGATGGAACATGCATTCGTTGCAGTGAGAAATTAAAGCCACCTGCATACCAGATTTAAAGCTGCGGCCAGTTGAAATAAGTTTTGAGGCTGATTGCTATAATATCTGCAACTTCGCCTAATTGTGGTGTAAATGGCCACATTACAGAGATGCGCGGATCAGCTCTAACGTCACCCGAATTCGCTGTTTAAAAAAAAATCATCCACCTACAACTCACCCACATCTATGATTTTATTCTGATTTACATATCCGCACACAGTTGTTAAATATGCAAACTCCGTTCGTGCTGCTTGCTTTGAGTAACGTTAGCTGTATCTCTTCTGCAAGCTGACGCGCAAACTGCCGCAAATGAAACAGTGTCTCATCCTGAAGCTCAACACACTGTCTTCATGAAAAAATAGCGAGACTAAATATACCAGTGCTGATGCCGCACTCTCTCGCTTGATCTTTGAGCTGAAAATGAAAGTAAAAGTGACGCATTTTCATTGCGTTTTCCCGTAAAATAAGAGTTCCACATCTTTATTAAAATCAACGCTTTAATGATTTGTCTCTCATCCATTCGCGACACCTGCATTTTTTCAAATGTAATTTATTATTTGACTTGCCCAACTTGATCTGTGCATCACTACAGTCTATGCTAAAGTATTGTCAAAAATATCGATATTTTGATACATTTCGGTAGTGCAATATCTGGAACGATACCGATACTAATTTCCCGAAATATCGATACACCGATACCAGCTGATCTTTTCCTCTCTCCCTTCTCTCTCGTCACACGCCACACCACACGTGACCGCAGTGCCGTCTCATCTGACTCGCTCTGGTTAAATCACGTTGGTAAATAGAAAGATGGCGTGTGTGGACTTGCACTTTATTGGTTTCTGAATGCAAAGAGCTTCTGAGAGTCTTTGGAACAAGTGCACTACCTCAAGACACTTTTGTTAATGTAAAATATAAGCTACCTCATTGTCATGTACTAAGCTTATTATATTTATCTTTAAATAAAAAAATAAAAAAACAATGTGTCAGTTTTTCCCCAGTGGTATCAAATGGTATCGAATATCGATATTTTTCAAGGTATCGTATCGAAGTTAGAAATTCCAGTATCGTGACAACGCTACTGCGCACTATTAAATTATGTTTTATTAACGCAGCTCTTCAGCGAAAAATAAAAATCTAAAGAGTGTTTTAAAGACAACCTGACTAATGTCTATCGTGTAAAGTGACCTCAGTTCTCTGTAATGATTCGGTTTCAATGTATGTTAATGAGTTTCTTGTGGATTAGTGCGCTGGTCTTGTAAATGTTGTATATTTGGTGTTGTATCGCTAGTAAAGCTATAGTAGGACTGCCTTACATAAGGTTGCATTAGGTTGAAGGCTTGTCATTTAGTGGCTTTGGTCAAATTTAGGAAATCTTTAGTTTATACAGTTTAAATTAGCTTTAATTACGTTTGTTTAGTTACTAAACACAGGGTTGGTGTAACCCTACCATGATGAGTATTATACACTGGTCCTGGTCCTGGAGAATGCCATTGCACATCTGTATTTCTGGGTACTTCGGGAGCAGGGTTGGGAAACACTGATTTAAGCTGCACTTTAAGATTTTTGTTTTTGTTATATAAAGTGTTAAATATATTTTTACTACTAATGTTTCTATGAGCAATGCAATTGTGCTGAAAAGCTTTCTGCATGAAGATCTTTTGTGTGTTTTATTCTGTAAAGCAGGTACTATTTTAACAATGCAATGTGAAAATTGTGTATTTTAATAAAATGTATTTTTTATGCCAATAAAGCTGTCTGATTTTTGCGGTAGCTCATGCTTTACAGGTGTCGTATGTTAGTATAGTAAATCCTGGGATGCACTGAATTGAATGTGTGCCCGACATCTACCTGAATGCTATCTATAATATTACTGTATGTTGTGTCTGATGCAATCTGGTGAATGGGCTTGTCAAAAATAAAACTAAGTTAATTAACTTTTTTTTATCCAAAGTTTTTGAACTTTCTGACGCCTCCACAGCCTGTAGGGGTCGACATTTACACTAGATGTTGAACAAAATCCTTTCACAAGGAGCATGAGGGTCAAATCAGCAAAAGCGGGACATCAGATGAAGGGGTAAAACCCGTTAATGCTCATTAATAATCTCACTTCAGTGAACATTTAGAAACTGCACCTGCAAATGAAACAAACACGAGGTAACGCTGTTCCAAAAATGATATTAAGCATAACATGGTTTTTCTAGCAGGGACAATACCTTATTTGATCATTTTTGGTGGTTAGGCCTATATTTGCTATACGTTTCTTAAAATAATTATACAGTGCTGACAATGTGTTCCACTTAAAAGAAATAAAAACAAATGTAATATTAAAATAGTAAGGTGTCATAACAAGCACATGCAAAAGCATGACAGAGAAAGTCTCTGTCTGAATCCCTCTGCGCAGGTGACGTAAAGAGTTTCTCTTGACCAATCAGCGTTCAGTGTGGAAGACCGCAGGAGCTTCTACCTGAGCAGGTACATGATCACCTGTGTGAGGAGCTCGAGTGTGTGTGTGTGTGTGTGAGGACAGTCGGTGTCAGAGCAAAACACAGATTATGGAGGCTAGAGGCGTTTTATTTCTCTGTGTCGCCTGCCTCAGTCTGTGTACAGGAGCGCGTGGCGGTAAAAGGGACATTTTCGCGAGAGTCGTGGATCTGCTGTCTCCAGGTGAAGAGTCCCTCACAGAAGATGCGCTTCTGTCGGTGTTTGAGCGCCTGGAGGACCGCGTGCACTGCTCCGGTGTGTCCTGTGGAAAGGTGAGACGGATGTCAACATACACTAAATGTTTTTAAAGAAGTCTCTTCTGCTCACCAAGGCTGCATGTATTTGATACAGCCAAAACAGTATTATTGTGAAATATTATTACAATTTAAAATAACTTTTTCTTCTATTTGAATATACTTTAAAATGTAATGTATTCCTGTGATCAAAGTGTGTCACATGAGCCTTCAGAAATCATTCTGATATCACGATTTGATTATTATCAATGTTGAAAACAGTTGCATGTAGTTTTTTCCTGGATTATTTAATGAATAGAAAGTTCAAAAGAACAGCATTTATCTGAAATATAAAGCTTTTGCAACATTATAAATGTCTGTGCTGTCACTTGATCAATTTAATGCATCCCTGCTGAATAAATGTATTCATTTATTTAAGGTCTTTCCCAAAAAGATAAAATTAATTAATTCTTACCGACCCAAAACTTTTGAATGGTGGTACAAAGTTACAAAAGGCTTTCTATTTCAGATAAATGCTGTTCTTTTGAACTTTCTATTCATCAAAGAATCCTAAACAATATTATTAGTAATGATGCTGAAAATTCAGCTTTGATCAAAGGAATAAATTACATTTTACTATATATTCGCATAGAAGACATTTATTTTACATTTTAATAATATTTCACAATATTATAGTTTTTTTTTTTGTTGTATTTTTAATAACATAAATGCCCTTGGTGAGCAGAAGAGACTTCTTTAAAAACATAAAAAAATCTCACCGTTCTCAAACGTTTGACCAGTAGTGTACATAATATAAAAATAATAATAATACAAATACTGTACATTTCACGTGATTTAAAATAGATATTATTCCTATTGTATTCCTGGATGTATGCAGTGTTTGGACAAAAGTTTACCAAATATTAATAATAATTTTAAAACAATATTATTACATTTCAAAGAAAATAACACAATATTTTTCTTATTTCTTATACCAACATTTCTTTTCCCAGAATTTCAGACTTTTAATTGTTTTTGTTTTTTTACGGTCTCCAGACAGTTACACCAGCTAGATATCCTTTTTTTTGTAGGAAAGAACGAACATTGACACTGTATGTATGACATGATTGATATTATCTGTGTTATAGATCACAAGGAAACATCTCATGCAATATGTCAAGAACTGGTCATATTTTACCCTAAAATGCAAATAAGTTTTGGTCACACTTTAGATTAGGGTTCAATTCTCACTTTTAACTACAAGTTTTGCCTCATTAAACCCCTAATTGCTGCTTATATACTGTTATTGAGGTTGTAACGCTTAAGTGTTGGGTAGGATTAAGGGATGCAGAATATGGTCATGCAGAATAAGGCATTAATATGTGCTTTATTAATACTAATAAACAGCCAGTAATATGCCTGCTAATAAGCAACTAATTAATAATGAGAATTGAACCCTAAACTAAAGTGTTACCTTAAAAAAAAAAAAAACGTATTCTTAAATTGTTAAGATAGATTGCATTGTGATATAATTTTCATGACAACTAACATTTTATGTAACATGACAGAGATCACATGAGTATCTTTATTTGTTAAAGGGTCAGTTCACCCAAAAATCCACCTTCAAGTCATCCTAGCTGTATATGACATTCTTCTTTCAGACGAATACAATCTGGGTTATATTAAAAATGTCCTGGCTCTTCCCAGCCTTATAATGGCAGTGAATGGCAGCCAAAATTTGAAGCCCAAAAAAGTGCATCCATCCATTATAAAAGTAATCCGATTTTATTCATCTGAAAGAAGAATGTCATATACACCTTGGATGGCTTGAGGGGGAGTAAATCATGGGCTAATTTTCATTTTTGGGTGAACTATCCCTTTAAAGTCAAAATGAACCAGCACACAAACTGTAACCTCTCTCTCTCTCTCTCTCTCTCTCTCTCTCTCTCTCTCTCTCTCTCTCTCTCTCTCTCTCTCTCTCTCTCTCTCTCTCTCTCTCTCTCTCTCTCTCTAGTGTCTGTCAGTTGAACATCTGCAGCAGCTGTTGAGTAACTACAGCAGCTCTCAGGAGCTCCAGATGGAGGATTTCTTCACGCTGGCTCCTGCGTTCTGTCTGTTCCTGAGCGCTCCTCTGGAGACCTGCAAGGCCGTGAGGGACGGCCGCTGGGCCGCAGAGACACATCACTTCATCCAAACCCTCTCAGACCTCAACGACACCAGCCGTCCTCCTCACGAGCGGATCCCAGAATATCAGGGTTTGGAGAAGCTACTCGATGAAATGGAACAACACTATCAGCCCGACACAAATGAGGTCAGTAACGTCTCGGTTACGTATGTAACCCTCCCTAAATGTAACCCTAAATGAGACACAGTTGATTGCATCAAATCAGCCTTTTGCTGAGGAGCCGAGTAGGTAGACAGGCACCCCAGCAGGGTACAGAGGACATGATGACGGGACGTGGCTTTTATTGACAAGGGTTACATACGTAACCGAGACGTTCCCATTCAGACGGTCACTCTCGATGCCACGTTGGACTACCGACGAATAGGAATCCCTACCAAAGTGCCATGGCCACTGCCCCCTTCCAGTGCCCTGTCTGAGCCACCTGAGCTCTCTTAGCTGATGAGACGGGGCTCACACCGGGAAGTCATCACTGCGGTTCTGCATGACCCACTCAGTGATTATTGGATAACACTGGGAAAGCATGCCCTAGAGAAGGGGGCACTGCAGAGCCCACATCGTACCCCGAAGGAGTTATGTGGAGTACAATGCTGAGCCGTAGCCCTCAACGGAGGAGGGGGCTCAGTCCCAGTGACGGGAAGGCTTTACCAAGGGAAAGACACGGGCTTCCCATAGGAGCGACCGTGGAAGAATATATGGGATCCCCGCAGGGTCACTCATATAACCCCAGCCCAATCCCGGTTATCGAGGATTCAGCGGCAAGGGGCCTGATGCCCAACGTTCCGTGACGTCCGGCACCGAGGGTGATGGAGGACTCACAGAGTTTGCTTCTGGAGAATATGAGTGGCGGAGCGCAGCAAGCCGACCAGAGCCGGGGGCCTCTCAGTGCTTCTACCGTTTGAGGTGAGAGGTGCTTCTACCCGTTCTGCTTGGAGACAGCCTTTCCCTTCTGCTGGCCTCCGGGACAGACAAAGAGCTGATCTAAGGTTCTGAAGCTTTGAGTTCTATCCACGTAGATCCACAGAGCGCGGACGGGACATAGCAAAGCTAGGGCTGGGTCTGTCTCCTCCGGGGGCAGCGCTTGCAGGTGCACCACCTGGTCCCTGAAGGGAGTGATTGGAACCTTGGGCACATAGCCAGGCTGGGGTCTTAGTACCACGTGGGTATCACCCGGCCCGAACTCTAGGCACGATTCGTCGACCGAAAATGCCTGCAGGTCCCCTACCCTTTTGATTGAGGCCAATGCTGCCAACAGCAAAGTCTTCATAGACAGAATCTTTAGCTCTGCTGACTGCAAAGGCTCAAATGGGGCATTCTGAAGTGCTCGGAGCACAAGAGCAAGATCCCAAGAGGGTATGGAGGGTGGGTCGGGGAGGATTTAACCGTCTCGCCCCCCTAAGGAACCTGACGACCAGGTTGTGCTTCCCAACCGTCTTACCTTCTATGTGGTCGTGATAGGCGGATATTGCAGCAACATAGACCTTGAGGGTGGAGGGTGACAGCCTATGCTCCAACCCTTGTTGCAGGAAGGAAAGCACAGATGCGATCGAACATCTTCGGGGGTCTTCTCTGCGAGAACAACACCACTCGACGAACAGGTTCCACTTCAAGGCGTAAGCCTGTCTTGTAGATGGTGCTCGTGCCAAAGTGATGGTCATGCCGAAGTCACCTAGAACCTCCACGTCCTGTCCAGGGCCCAGACATGAAGCTTCCACAGGTTTGGACGCAGGTGCCACAGGGTGCCTCGTCTCTGAGTCAGAAGGTCCTTCCTCAGAGGAATTGGCCAAGGAGGGGCTGTCGCGAGGAGCATGAGTTCTGGGAACCAGCGATTGGGCCAGTACGGCGCCACCAACAGGACCTGTTCCTCGTCCTCCCTGACCTTGCACAGTGTACGCATATTTGCGCAGCCCCTGGGGCCAGCTGTGTGCAAGGGCATCCGTGCTGAGTGTACCCTCGGTCAGCGAATAGAACCACTGGCAGTGGGACGTTTCTGGGGAGACAAACAGGTCGACCTGTGCCACCCCAAACTGTCTCCAGATCAGCCCCACCTGGGGGGTGGAGTCGCCACTCCCCTGGGAGCGCAGCTCGTGAGAGCTCGTTGGCCACACGGTTGTGCACACCATGGACATGAATGGTCCGAAGCGACCTCAGACATTTCTGACTCCAGAGGAGGAGATGGTGGGTGAGTTGCGACATGCGACGGGATTGCAGACAACCTTGTCGGTAGATATACGCAACGGTCGCAGTGTTGTCCGTGCAGACCAGTACATCTTTGCCCCATAACCGCCCTTTGAGGCGGCTCAGAACAAGATGTACTGCTAGCAACTCGAGGCAATTGATGTGCCAATGCAGGTGCGGGCCCGTCCAAAGCCCTGACACTGCATGCCCGTTGTACGTGGCTCCCCAGCCCACGGCAGAGGCATCCGTGAAAACCACAGCTTGCCTGGACACCTATTCCAGGGGCACTCTGGCCCGAAGGAACAACCATGGGACTTAAGGGTCTGACCATGGACTGAAGGACTGGCTGAGTTTGTTCTTTTCCCAGTTGACCCGAAGACCCAAGTGGCTGCGGTGTCTGAGCACCAGGTCCCTGTGTTTGCACAACTGATCCCTGGACTGTGCTAGAATGAGCCAGTCGTCAAGATAATTGAGGATGCAAATGCCCTGTTCTCTCATGGGCACAAGGGCCCCTTTCATGACTTTAGTGAAAACACGGGGGGACAGGGACAGCCCGAAGGGCAGGACTTTGTACTGATATGCTCAACCCTCGAACGCAAAGTGCAGAAACGGCCTGTGTTGAGGAAGGATCGAGACATGAAAGTATGTGTCCTTCAGGTCGATCGCTGGGGATGGATGCATTCGAAAATGCGTTTCTGCGTGAGTATCTTGAACGGTACCTTGTGAAGGCTCTGATTCAGGACTCGCATTTCCAAGATTGGCCGTAACCAGGTCTCGGCCTGGTCTCTGTCTCGGTCTCAGGCCTCGGGCCTCAGCCCTCAGCCCTCTCAGGGCCGTTTGCCCTTGCCACCCCTCTTGGCAGGCGCCTGGATGGGCGGGCGGCCTGTCTGCGCCCGGCTCCACGACGCCACTTGGGTGGAGGCTGCTGTTGCGGTGCGGGAGCGGAGACAGACACAGGCGGCCGCCCTCGGCGACAAGCAGGCTGAGGTGCTGCCAGTGGCGAGGTCGAGACAGCACCACCATAGTGGACGTCGCATGGCGTTCCTGGACCACCATAGTGGACGTCGCATGACCCACGGCCCATGCCGTAACCTTTCATCGCAGAAGGGCGAGGTCCGTTGTGGTTCTCAGTTTCTGGAGAACTGCGGGATCGTGACCACCCTCGTGCAAAGCCTTCAGTGCCTGGGCCTGATGGACCTGCAACAACGCCATAGCGTGTAAGGTGGAACCTGCCTCTCCACAAGCTTGGTAGGCCTTCCCGATCAGATCTGATGAGTACTCACAGGCCCTAGAAGGAAGACACGGGTTCCCCCTGGATGTGGAGTTAGGGCACAGTTGCATAGCAACGGCCCGTTCCACGGAAGGAATCTGCATGTATCCCTTTACAGGTCCGCCATCGAGGGTGGTGAGGGAGGAGGATCCAGGTGCCGTTTTTTTTTTTTAAAAGGTGCCATCCACGATCCTAGTGAGCTCCTTGTGCACCTCCGGGAAAAAAGGAACCGGGGTGGGGCGCTGAGACACAGAGATAGAATGTCATCTTGAAAAAAAAAGACACAAGCTCTATTTGTGTAAGCTCTTTCAGAAGGACGCACGCAGGAGGAGGGGTCGTGGCACACAGTCAGGGGATAGTGCAGCCTGACGTGCGCGCTCTCTCACACGAAGGCGCTATCTTACCAGCCGTAGGAACGGCTTTTCAGCGCTCTCCACCTAGCGCACCGAACCAGCTGTGAGAACAGCCCTTGTGATTGTTCTGACAAACAACAAAGAGAGATGATCGAAAAACAACACAACGCCATCACACCAACACCGTCTGAAGAGATCGCTTCCGAAAGGCGGCTTCTGTCTTCAGTCAGGACTGCGAAGTAAGGAGTGATATCTGGCGTCACCATCTACCACTCGGCTCTGAAGCAAAATGCTGATTTGATGCAATCACCTGCGTCTCATTTATACCCGCACAGTGTGGCATGAGCACCTTTTGCAATCATTGCATGCCAATGTGCATTGGCTCGTTTTAGTTACACTCGAAGTAGATTGGCTCTCGCGAGCGAGATTCCTATTCGTCGGTACTCCGACGTGGCGTCGAGAGTAACCAACTGAATGGGAACCTCAATTGTAATAAAAAATAAAATAAAAAGTGGTAATAATTCAGTATCATATTATTTATCATGGTCATGACACGTTATTTGTCTGTCCACTTTTTTAGTCCTGTCTCTCTCTGAATGACATCCTGGACGAGAGCGGCGATCATCACGTGGAGCTTGACGCCGTGTTGGGAAGCGCCCTCTATCACGTCCTGCATGGAGACTGTATCAGAGCTCATGTCCTTCCTCAGCAGGGATATTTTTTGGATTACATCTTCAGCCATTTTGGCTCTGATAACCTCACACTTCATGGTATGACTGACTGATAATCCTGATGATGTTACACTAACCTAACGATGTGGGAACATTTGGTTTTATTGAAGTAAAACAAATATTATTATTATTATTTTTTTATTTAAATATGTCTATATACATTTTAAATTATTTTAGTTTTAGTTATTTTAGTGCATCAATTTAAACTAAATGAAAATGAGAAATTTTGTCGGTAACTAGCTGAAATAAAATATAAAAAATTATTTATATAAAAACATGAAAATAATAAATGTTTCCTTGGGTGAATTAAAAATAAATAAATATTTACATTACTGTGCAAAAGTCTTAGGCACGTTGGTATTTTCACAGGAAAAATGTGTTTAAGCCAGTTATTTATATCTTTTACTGTAGTGTGTCAGAGGGAAATATCAGTTTACATTTCCAAACATTCGTTTTACAATTAATTGTAATAATCCAGTTAATAATTTTTTTTTTTTTTCGTCTGCCAGCAGCCGGTATGATCTGATCTCACCATCATCGAGTCTGTCTGTGATCACATGAAGAAACAGAAAAAACTGAGACGGACTAAATCCAGAAGAACTGCGGCAGCATCTCCCAGACACTTGAGTGAAAGTTTCCTGCAGAACTACAGGACTGTGAAAAGTTTAGAATGCTTTAAAGTGAGAATGCTGTCAAAAATAATAACATAAATGGCTTTTATTTATGAATGAACTTCTATTAGCTAAATTAAATCGATGATATTTGGGGTGAGCACCCTTAGCGTTTAAAACGGCTTGTGTCTCCTGCATCTGTTCCTGCACCTCTTCATGTAGTTCTGCAGGAAGGTTTCCTCAAGTGTCTGGGAGACGTTGCCACAGTTCTTCTGGATTTAGCCCATCTCAGTTTGTTTCTTCACGTAATCACAGACAGACTCGATGAAGATGAGATCAGCTCTCCATGTGGAGCATAGAGACTATTGTCAGAATCTTTATGCATACAGAAATCTCACTGGATTATTACAATTAATGGCAATTCATTTATAAATGTAAACTGATATTTCCTACTGGCACACTACAAAAGAAAAATAACTGACTTGAATACTTGAAAACACTTTTGTGTGTAAAAATAACTAAGCTTTTGCACACACTATTTAATGATGTTTGGCATAAAAATACTAGATAACTTTGACCCATACAATGTAATGTAATGTTGGCTATTGCCTCAAATATACCCGTGAGACGCATGACTAGTTCTGTGGTCCACATTTTATATCATTTTTTTATTCTCACCTTTTATTGTTCATTTGTATTTCTTTTGGTTATTTTAATTCCTCCTATGTAAAGCACTTTTAATTACCATTGTGTTTGAAATGTACAATATAAATAAACTTGCCTTGCATCTATTTTTAATGATGCCACTGTTGCAGATTTTGAGGAGCTTCTGAAGATGCTAAATCTGGGTGGAGGAGAAGACGGTCATGATGATGCTCATCTTGATGCTGATCCCCATCAGGAGGATCCCCATAATAACAGCAGCTGGGATACGGTAAGACACAGCAGTGTTTGTGTGAGGCATCATGGGAAATCTTTGTATGCTGTAGGACTCAGGGATCATTTAGATTTTGATGAGGTGAGCAATCATTGAGCTGAGCAAGACATGAGGCCCGTAACATGACATATTAACATGAATAATTATAATAATTTGTTACATTTATATAGTGCTTTTCTGGGTACTTTTCTGGGTAATGGTTGAATCTCCTCAACCAACACCAATGTGCAGCACCACCTGGATGATGCGCCGGCAGCCATATTGCACCAGATCTCCCACCACACACACCAGCTGATTGGTTACACCCCTACTCTTTTTCCAAAGGACATCCTGGGATTTTTAATGACCACAGAGAGTCAGGACCTCGGACAGGAATAACTGATGTTTAACTCTCTTGATGGATGTTATGACAGACAGTGCAAGCCTCAGGTGGAGGAGTTCAGGTATCTTGGGGTCTTGTTCACGAGTGAGGGAAGGATGGAACGGGAGATTGACAGGCGGATCGGTGCAGCTTCTGCAGTAATGCGGTCGATGTACTGGTCTGTCGTGGTAAAGAAGGAGCTGAGCTGTAAGGCGTTCCTACTCTCACCTGTGGTCATGAGCTGTGGGTCATGACCGAAAGGACAAGATCCCGGATACAGGTGGCCGAAATGAGCTTTCTCCGCAGGGTGGCTGGGCGCTCCCTTAGAGATAGGGTGAGAAGATCGGTCACTCGGGAGGAGCTCAGAGTAGAGCCGTTGCTCCTCCACATCGAGAGGAGCCAGTTGAGGTGGCTCGGGCATCTATTTCGGATGCCTCCTGGACACCTTCCCGGGGAGGTGTTCCGGGCACGTCCCACCGGGAGGAGGCCCCGGGGAAGACCTAGGACACGCTGGAGGGATTATGTCTATGGCCTGGGAACGCCTCGGGGTTCCCCCGGAAGAGCTGGAGGAAGTGGCTAGGGAGAGGGAAGTCTGGGCATCTCTGCTTAGACTGTTGCCCCCTCAACCCCGGCCCCGGATAAGCGGAAGATAACGGATGGGTGGATGGATGCAATCTGAGACCATGCAACCTGTCCATAATGATAACCAGAGTGAAATGAAGCCATTAAAAGTGCTCAAATTGTTTGAGTGAAAACTAAAAGACACAAACATTAAGCCATGCATATAAAATGCATAAATAGAAAAACTATTTTTGAAATCTCATGCCATCCATGCAACTAATAAATCAGGGACTAGTACTCACTAATGCTTACATGCTTATCAGAGCAATGAAATTAACTGAAGCCAAATAATATATTTTAATAATATATGCATACAAAAATGTGCATGTCTCAAATTGTTTCTGGTTGTTTTCTGCAGACGTGTTTCAGCGCTGAAGACCTGTTGAGGATCTACCAGCTGAACTCGTCATCATCGCTGACCAGAGATCAGTTCACGCAGCTCAGTCCCGCTCTGATTCAGCAGATCCTCAGCGGAGGCTGTACTGAGATCAGTTTCACACACGTGACCCCTGACTCTCTGAGCACCGCTGAGAGTGAGTGACCTCTGTTTACAGCATCAGATCAGCACTTAACAATTAGTCTGAGTTGCGTAGCATAAACAGGCTTTGGACTATTAATATAAAGTCCAGAGATATACTCTAAACAATATGTTAACAAATCTTAGTGCATCCTTCAAATGTATGTGCCATTCAGCTGGCTGTTTCATTATTCAGGTAACTGCTATTATGTCAGTTTAACTAACTTTAACTACAGCAATTTGCTCAGCAAGATTATCTTTAAATAGTTTCTCCGCCATGACATAGTATGCTATGAGCTATTGTTATGAATTATGTAAAACAAAAACATGTGACAGTGACAAATATGGTTGACCAATATGGGTTTTCCAATGGCTGATGTCGTACCAATATATAAATAGCACGCAAATACACAAATATTAATGATCGCAAATACAATATTCAAAATGACAGAACTAAGTGAGCACTGTATAACCAACATCTGAAAACAGAAACGTGCATTCAATTCTTGGCTTTCAATTGAACTACGACTTCTGTGCTAGGCTATAATTATTGGTCGATGCTATATTTATATTGGTCACATATACATACTGTATAATCAACATCTGAAAACAGAAAATTGTGCATTAAAAATATGCATTAAATTATTGTCTTTAAAATGAATTTGAAACTAAACAAGAGGAACTAAGACTTCTGTGCAAGGCTATAATTATTGGTTCGATGACAGTCATTAGCCAAATATTAATCTTTCTGGACTATATTTATATTGGTCACACTACTATGTACATATTTTAATTAAGCAAAGATGCATTGAATTGATCAAAAAATGACACTGAAGACATTTATAATGTCACAAAAGATTTCTATTTTAAATAAATCCTGAAAGAAAAGTCTCAGGGTTTTCACAAGAATATGAAGCAGCACGACTGTTTCGATAATACACTGATAATAATCAGAAATGTTTTTGATCACAGGAATAAATTACAATATATTACAATAGAAAACATGTATTTTAAATATTTAACTGTATTTACTGTATTTTTGATCAAATAAATGCAGACTTGATCAGCTGAAGAAACATTTAAAAATCTTACAGACCACAAACCTTTGAACAGTAGTGTCCAATGGCATCAACTTAAATGTGAAAAACCTATTAAAAATATGTTTGTCCAAAAGTGTAGATTTTCTATTATATGTAACTGTCAGTGATTGTGAATGTGTAGCCGATCACTTACAGTACATTCAGTTTCTGTATCAGAAACATGACACATCATACACAATGATACATAACCGGCTGCTTTTCTGGTTCTACTACAGTTCTGTGTTGGCATCTTATTGTTGGCAGCAGCCTCTTAACCTCAAAAGAACAAGGACAACCAGAAATATTCCTGAATGCTGTGACTTATTATTTTAGTTCCTGGAGAAGAACAAAACTGCCATTGTTTTCTGGTCACAAACCGGATTCCATCTGAATGTTTACAAAAACCATGGCACACCTGTAAATAACACAGACAAAAATGTAATCACTCAATGCGCCCTTTGTGCCCAGGATATGGATATGCCACCCTCGCCAACATCATCATCTGTCTGATGGCCATGTTTGGGATCGTGCTGCTGCTGTTCTCCAGGTGCACGCAGGTGTTCCAGATGTGCATCCAGTTCTGCATCAGCCTCGCTGTCGGATCCCTCACGGGCGACGCTCTTCTGCATTTGATCCCCTCGGTAGGCAGGTTCAACAATGTCTGACTAGGATGGTGTTCATCATTGTTCTCATTGCTTTGTGACTGTAGGTTTTAGGTCTGCATGCACATAAAGATGGACACGGTCACGAGGAGGAGAACCTCGACTATCTTTACAAACTCCTGGTGGTCATTGGCGGCATCTATGTCTTCTATCTGATGGAATCCATATTCTCCATCATCACTCGACACGGTCATAATCATGATGGAGTGAGTGACTGAGTCCACAGCCCTAGAAGAAAAACTTTTATATACAGCGTTCTGTCAAGCGAACCTTTTAGGAGTTCCAATAATTTTGGTGTTTGATGATTTTTAGTTTAATTAAACAGCTCATAAACATATCATGAATTGCATCATGGAATAAATCAGGAATCTGGTTTTGAGTTGCATAAGTGTGAATAAAGACGTTTAATACAACTGCTTATGAACTATTTATAATCCATCTGTCATTTAAAAACACCTTTATGAACCCTTTACAAAGGGAACCTTAATGTAGTGTTACTAAAATGTCTAAACTCTTAAAATGAGATCAATTTAGCATGATATTGAGAAGCAGCATCGCAAAAGACTTTTTAATAAACGCTTTACCATTCAAACGTCTGCATTTAAAAAAAGATTTTAATAATTTTATTCAGCAAGGGTGCATTAAATTGACTAAAAATGACAGTAAAGACATTCATAATGTTACAAAAAAATTTTATTTTTAAAAATAAATGCTGTTCTTTTGAACTGTTACCATCAGAAAATCCTGAAAATATGTATCACGGTTTCCTCAAAAGATAAAGCAACACTTGAAGAAAACTTATTTTAAATCTGAATAATTTTTACTGTATTTTTGATTAAATAAACCGAGTGTCTATTTACAGTAAGTGCAAATAGCCCACCTTGTTGGCAAATGCTATTTGCACTAACTCCGCCCACTGACGTCTGGTTGGGCCAGATAAAAGGACGGAAGACACGAGGTTGTGTACAGCAGCGGTAGTGTAGGGGTAAAGTGGGGTAGGTTTAGCGAGGGCTTTATTGTCCCAAAAAGGTAATCATTTAAATAACTCTGTTATTATTGCATACTGTTTAATGTA
>CM031961.1:2969953-3152453 GCA_018749465.1 Paracanthobrama guichenoti
TTTTTGTGCATAATTTTTTTCTAATCATATAAAATGTATGTACTTATCAATTTCAGTGGGTAAATAACAGAATGACGTTTCTATGAATTATTATAAAGCATTGAAGAGTTTGTGTTGTGAAACAGGTGAGTTTGAATCAGTAGAGCTGCTTGAGATGAACGTGCTGACATGAAGTAACGCGTGTGCAACACATGTAACTGACACACACACACACACACACAATTTCTTCATTCACACTTTTCCAGGAAAAATCTTTTTTTCAGAAGCAGTCCATTTTACTCCATTTAAACCCTGCTATATAAGTGTGTGTGACATATATACACCGATCAGGCATAACATTATGACCACCGACAGGTGAAGTGAATAACACTGATGATCTCTTCATCACGGCTCCTGTTAGTGGGTGGGATATATTAGGCAGCAAGTGAACATCTATCAAAAGTGCTCCAAGGAAGGAACAGTGGTGAACCGGCCACAGGGTCATGGGCGGCCAAGGCTCATTGATGCACATGGGGAGCGAAGGCTGGCCCGTGTGGTCCGATCAAACAGACGAGCTACTGGAGCTCAAACTGCTCAAGAAGTTAATGCTGGTTCTGATAGAAAGGTGTCAGAATACACAGAGCATCTCAGTTTGTTGTGTATGGGGCGGCATAGCCGTTGACCAGTCAGGCTGCCCATGCTGACCCCTGTCCACCGCCGAAAGCACCAACAGTGGCACGTGAGCATCAGAACTGGACCACGGAGCAATGGAAGAAGGTGGCCTGGTCTGATGAATCACGTTTTCTTTTACATCACGTGAATGGCCGGGTGCATGTGTACCGCTTACCTGGGGAACACACGGCACCAGGATGCACTATGGGAAAAAGGCGAGCCGGCGGAGGCAGTGTGATGCTTTGGGCAATGTTCTGCTGGGAAACCTTGGGTCCTGCCATCCATGTGGATGTTACTTTGACACGTACCACCTACCTAAGCATTGTTGCAGACCATGTACACCCTTTCATGGAAACGGTATTCCCTGGTGGCTGTGGCTCTTCCAGCAGATATATTTTTGGAGCACTTTTGATAGATCCTGACCACTGCAGACCGGGAACACCCCACAAGAGCTGCAGTTTTGGAGATGCTCTGACCCAGTCGTCTAGCCATCACAATTCGGCCCTTGTCAAACTCACTCAAATCCTTACGCTTGCCCATTTTTCCTGCTTCTAACACATCAACTTTGAGGACAAAATGTTGACTTGCTGCCTAATATATCCCACCCACAGCCATGATGAAGTGGTCATAATGTTATGCCTGATCAGTGTATATTTTTTTTATACACACACTGTGTTCCAAATAATAATGCAAGTGACATATCAGTAGGATTTCAGTACAGTAAGCGTTCAGATTTGAGTTTTTCAAAGAAATGTGTGTTTGTTTTATTGCTCATATCTTTTGAGATAACCAGTATCAATCTCTGACAGGTTTGTTCAATAGTTTTCCGGGTCTTGTGTTCGTCTGAAAGAAGAATGTCATATACACCTAGGATGACTTGAGGGTGAGTAAATCATGGGATCATTTTCATTTTTGGGTGAACGATCCCTTTAATAAGCCTTTATCTGAGTTCTCTTGTGCTGTAAATCACTCACATATCTTATGATTGTTCGATTATATCCATTCAGTTTTCACACAATATCAGTTGTTTCCATGCATCAGTCGCATAACATTGCACGATTTCATCTTCAGAAAGATCTTTCTTCCCCGTATCACATGAGAACTGTGACTTGCTTAATAATGTGGATCAACCTCTTTAAGTCGGGTTTCCATTTACCCAAGACCCGGAAAACTATTGAACAAACCTGTCAGAGATTGATACTGGTTATCTCAAAAGATATGAGCAATAAAACAAACACACATTTCTTTGAAAAACTCAAATCTGAAAGCTTATTGTACTGAAATCCTACTGATATGTCACTTGCATTATGTGTATATGTACAATTGCTGATTTGTATTAAAAAGTAAAAAAAAAGTAAAAAGATAAATTCCTGCACACTTTATTTTTTTACATGTGTTTATATGTAATGGGTGTAATTAAAGTCTAATTGTAGGAGAGACCACACAAAACATATGGCGGCACGTGTGTCTGTGATGAATTTATACTATACAAGTAATTTTAAAGATTAATACGCTTTATTTCTTTTGTTTATTTCTTTTAATTTTGATGATTATAACTGACAACTAAGGAAAATCCCAAATTCAGCATCTCAGAAAATTAGAATATTGTGAAAAGGTTGAATATTGAAGACACCTGGAGCCACACTCTGATCAGCTGATGAACTCAAAACACCTGCAAAGGCCTTTAAACGCTCTCTCAGTCTAGTTCTGTAGGCTACACAATCATGGGGAAGACTGCTGACCTGACAGTTGTCCAAAAGACGACCATTGACACCTTGCACAAGGAGGGCAAGACACAAAAGGTCATTGCAAAAGAGGCTGGCTGTTCACAGAGCTCTGTGTCCAAGCACATTAATAGAGAGACGAAGGGAAGGAAAAGATGTGGTAGAAAAAGTGTAAAAGCAATAGGGATAACCGCACCCTGGAGAGGATTGTGAAACAAAACCCATTCATAAATGTGTGGGAGATTCACAAAGAGTGGACTGCAGCTGGAGTCAGTGCTTCAAGAACCACTACACACAGACGAATGCAAGACATGGGTTTCAGCTGTCGCATTCCTTGAGTCAAGCCACTCTTGAACAACAGACAGCGTCAGAAGCGTCTCACCTGGGCTAAAGACAGACAGGACTGGACCGCTGCTGAGTGCTCCAAAGTTATGTTCTCTGAGGAAAGTCAATCAGGGTCCCAGAGTCTGGAGGAAGAGAGGAGAGGCACACAATCCACGTCGCTTGAGGTCCAGTGTAAAGTTTCCACAGTCAGTGATGGTTTGGGGTGCCATGTCATCTGCTGGTGTTGGTCCACTGTGTTTTCTGAGGTTCAAGGTCAACGCAGCCGTATACCAGGAAGTTTTAGAGCACTTCATGCTTCCTGCTGCTGACCAACTTTATGGAGATGCAGATTTCATTTTCCAACAGGACTTGGCACCTGCACACAGTGCCAAAGCAACCAGTACCTGGTTTAAGGACCATGGTATCCCTGTTCTTAACTGGCCAGCAATCTCGCCTGACCTTAACCCCATAGAAAATCTATGGGCTATTGTGAAGAGGAAGATGCGATATGCCAGACCCAACAATGCAGAAGAGCTGAAGGCCACTATCAGAGCGACCTGGGCTCTCATAACACCTGAGCAGGGCCACAGACTGATGGACAAAATATACGAAATAAACAATTGAAATATATCAGTCTGTGTGTAATGAATGAATATAATATACAAGTTTCACTTTCTGAATGGAATTAGTGAAATAAATCAACTTTTTGATGATATTCTAATTATATGACCAGCACCTGTACATGTGTCAATTGACTAGAATGAATCTGGACAGAAAACAGCCCATCAGCGCTCCCTACAGGACAGACTGAACCAATACAACTGCTGTGCTCAGATCTCATCCAGGATTCACTAGCCGGATCCTACCAGACTCTCGCACATTTCATTTGTACAGAGTCTGGCCACTCTCCATTGACCAGCGTTAACTTCCTTGAAGGCGGGTACTTTGTTGACGTTTATAACTATTGGATCTGCCCAGAGCCACTCTGGATCTGCCATAACCAATCGCTAGTGTTTGGTGGTGATGTATGTCATCTCAAACTAGCGCACAACATCAACGTCATCGTTCTCAGCCACTCCTCTGTTCGCTGATTGGACCGGTTAAAATTTGACTGGAGAAAACCAGAGAATATACTGCAATCCCAGACGGAGTACTGAAGGAAAATGAAAAGCGGATGTACGTAGGAGGGCGGAGCCAGGCTACGGATTCACCAGAAAACTTCTTTATTGTGTATAAAGTCATCAAACACAACACGTGAACATTTAAAAATAATGACAAACAGCACAAATAAATAAATTCAGATTGTAGTTTGAGTTTCCCACAGGTGATCATGTGATCAGGGCGTCGTGTTACCTCGTTCTAATGATCTCCTGAGTGGCTAAACGAATGATCTCATTGAAATCAAACTGAATGTATTTCCTCCAGTATCTGCGGTCGCGTCCGTACACCTGCGCTGGATAACACGGACTTCCTGCAGGAGGAGACAAGCACATGCTGAATTACTCTCAAATAAACAGGTGTGCGATATTGACAACAAAATCTTGATATCTTCTGGGATATATCTGGATATTAAATCTTCACACCCATGTTTGTCTTTGTTTGTTAACGATTAACTGTGCAGCTCTAGTTTTTTTCAACGTGAGTGACATACTCCATAAAGTCAGCTTCCACATCGTTAAAATAACAATTATGATATTATCATATATATATATATATATATAACACAGCCCTAGTGGAGAAAAATATCAGAAGAAAAACACACCGATGCCGTGGAATATTCTGGCCACGGCTCGACCGGAGAACTTCTCATCGCTGCGACTGGACAGGAAGCCTCTGATGTCCGCACAGATCTGACCTTCCCAGTCCCTCATCTGAGGACAAAATGCATCATCACAACAGATTAAAACTAGCATCAACACGTGAGGATTCAGAGATAGAAACATCTGCTCAAGAGTCACACCTTGCATTTGTTGAGCTCTTCCTCCTCATCCTCCTCTTCCTGATAGTGTCTGCTCAGGTCCAGGTTTCTCCTCTTGTCAAAGTAATCGCGCAGCAGCTCTTTGAGAGCCTGACTCCTGCTCTCCTCCAGATCATCCATACACAGACTGCAGTTACGGTATGCAACGCTGCACGCACACACACACACACACAGGCAGAGATATTAAAGATGATGCCATTCGCTCAAGTCAAATGTCAGTGCATGTAGAAGACCAATCACATTTCAGTATGCAAATCTTGCAATGACTTTTGAATGCTAAATATTCTATCAGTGAAAGTATTCAATTAGTGGCAACTTTAAACCACTGCTATAATTTCAGCAGGATAGATGATTACAGTTATGCATGTAGAGGATGCTTTTATCCGAAGCGACTCGCAATAAAGAAACATAAGTGATCAGATGAGCAATGGCGAGTGCGTGGGTCTGACCTGCGGAAGGCTTTGAAGCAGGTTTTGAGCTGGTACAGCTGTGTCCTCTCCTGCGCCATCACCCTCCCGTGCAGAAACGCTCCGACCGCGTCCAGCTCATCCGGCGTCAGGTCGCCATACGAGCGGAAGTAGAAGGACAGCGCCGAGAACTCTACGTGGACACCGCTCCGGCCTGTGCCTCCATACGAACCTGAGGAGATGACATCACACGTGACGGAACACAACAGAACAGAGTAAAACAAGAGAATAGAACACAACTCATTATAATAAAACGGAATAAAATAGAACAGAAATAAACACAACATAATAGAACAGAACAGAATACAATAAAAATAGAACAGAATAGAGTACAACATAACATAAGAGTAAAAAGAATAAAACAGAACAGAAAAGCACACAACATAATAGAATAGAACAGAATAGAGCAAAATAAAATGGAACAGGAAGGGCAACATAATAGTATATAACAGAACAGAATATAACAGAGTAAAATAAAAGAACACAAAAGCACACAATAATAAAATAGAATATAGAATCTAAAGAACAAACAGGAAGACGACATAATAGAATAGAACAAAACAGAATAGAGTACAACATAATAGAATAGAACAGAAAATAGAATAAAAATGGAACAGAAAGGAACACAACGTAATAAGAGTATAGCAAAACAGAAATGTGTGTAAAATAATAGAATAGAACAGAAATGCACACAACAATATAATAAAACAGAATATAACAATAAAATAGAATCTAAAATAGAATAGAAAGGACACAACATAATAGAAAACAGAATAGAGTAAAATAAAACAGAACACAAAAGCACGCAACATAGAATAGAACAGAATACAACAAAGAGATTTATAAGAGAGTTGTGTGCTATTGTATTGTATTATGCTATTCTATTAGGAGTACATAATAACATAATAAAACATAATAAAAACAGAAGACAATAGAATAAAATAAAATAGAAAACATAATAGAATACAACATGATAAAAGAGAACAGAATAGTTCAAGGTTCATGGATCAACTCTTTCTGATGTTTGAAACCTACAAACTCCAGGCTAGGGTTGTGCCGCTGGACGATGGCTGATCGACACGCCCCGTTAAGAGTCTTGCGAGTGCAACACACACTAATCCTAGTCTCTTCTATAGTTAACCTAAAAACTTTGCAGGGACTGCTCTGTAAATTAAATTGAGAATTTAACTAATGCATATATGCTATTTTAAATACTGTAGTCTATGCCAGAGACGTGACATGACGTGTTAGTCTGTGAAAACACTGTGTCAGTCAGGCTACACAAATATTGATCTTGACATTGTTAGCCTCTTGTCTTGGTTACGTTCCTTACACTGTGCATTTAACTTAAAATATTTAAATTTCGTACAAGAAAACTGCATAGGCTACAAAATAAATTATGTTATTGAAATATTGTAAAGTGGTAATGTGTATGAATGAACGTTTAAAAAACAAAAAACAATATGCAAAATCAAAATTGAATAGCTCCATAACGGATTGCGAAATGTGTGCGCAACCTATTGGAAAGCTCAGATGAGTCATTAGTTGGGTTAGTAAAATAACAAAATTATAGCTTTTATAAGTAGAAAATAATACACTCACCTAAAGGATTATTAGGAACACCTGTTCAATTTCTCATTAATGCAATTATCTAATCAACCAATCACATGGCAGTTGCTTCAATGCATTTAGGGGTGTGGTCCTGGTCAAGACAATCTCCTGAACTCCAAACTGAATGTCAGAATGGGAAAGAAAGGTGATTTAAGCAATTTTGAGCGTGGCATGGTTGTTGGTGCCAGACGGGCCGGTCTGAGTATTTCACAATCTGCTCAGTTACTGGGATTTTCACGCACAACCATTTCTAGGGTTTACAAAGAATGGTGTGAAAAGGGAAAAACATCCAGTATGCGGCAGTCCTGTGGGCGAAAATGCCTTGTTGATGCTAGAGGTCAGAGGAGAATGGGCCGACTGATTCAAACTGATAGAAGAGCAACTTTGACTGAAATAACCACTCGTTACAACCGAGGTATGCAGCAAAGCATTTGTGAAGCCACAACACGTACAGCCTTGAGGCGGATGGGCTACAACAGCAGAAGACCCCACCGGGTACCACTCATCTCCACTACAAATAGGAAAAAGAGGCTACAATTTGCACAAGCTCACCAAAATTGGACAGTTGAAGACTGGAAAAATGTTGCCTGGTCTGATGAGTCTCGATTTCTGTTGAGGCATTCAGATGGTAGAGTCAGAATTTGGCGTAAACAGAATGAGAACATGGATCCATCATGTCTTGTTACCACTGTGCAGGCTGGTGGTGGTGTAATGGTGTGGGGGATGTTTTCTTGGCACACTTTAGGCCCCACGGCCTACCTGAGTATTGTTTCTGACCATGTCCATCCCTTTATGACCACCATGTACCCATTCTCTGATGGCTACTTCCAGCAGGATAATGCACCATGTCACAAAGCTCAAATCATTTTAAATTGGTTTCTTGAACATGACAATGAGTTCACTGTACTAAAATGGCCCCCACAGGCACCAGATCTCAACCCAATAGAGCATCTTTGGGATGTGGTGGAACGGGAGCTTCGTGCCCTGGATGTGCATCCCACAAATCAACTGCAAGATGCTATCCTATCAATATGGGCCAACATTTCTAAAGAATGCTTTCAGCACCTTGTTGAATCAATGCCACGTAGAATTAAGGCAGTTCTGAAGGTGAAAGGGGGTCAACACAGTATTAGTATGGTGTTCCTAATAATCCTTTAGGTGAGTGTATTTATGAAATATATATATTTTTATATACAAAAGTGCTTAAAAGTGCACAACTCTTCTTAAGTGGAAGGAAGCTTTTTTCCCCCCCTTATGTGCAACCTAAGCATGGAGTCATTAGTTGGGTTAGAAAAGAGATATAGTAAAACACAATTATGTTCATGACAATTATGGGAAGGTACATTGATTTTATCATAGAGGTGAGATCCAATCAGATTGAATCTAGTTGTTTTAAAGAAGCTTGTTGATTTTGGCGTGTCACATGCCTCTCCTCTCACCTGAGCCCCACTGCAGCTGTCTCAGGCCTCTCTTGACCAGAGGAAGCTGCCAGCCCATAGTGTCCGCCAGCTCCACCACGTCAAACTCCAGAGTGTCACATGACTCCACACGCTCCCCCGCCATGCGTTTCCGTGCCAGAGTCACAGCGACCGGAGGACACCTAACGACATGCATAGTTACCACACACGCCACTGAAGAGCTCTTAGAAATCAATAAGACACACTGTGAGTGACGTACAGTTTGGTGAGTTTGCGGAGTTGTTGTGGACCGCCGTAACACTGCAGCTTGCAGACGGAGAGAGTCGGGTGGAGAAGCTCCACCCACTGCTGAGGATGAAGCTCCAGGTAACACAATAGAGTCTCCAGACCTAAACACACACATACACACAAATAATGAGCCATACAGAGCTTAACCAAAGACGGCATATTTAAAAGAATCCTAGTGTGTTTTTATGCAATTTTTGGCAAGATCAGAATAAAATATCTTGGAAAAACTTGAGGCGGATAAATATTTTAAATCAATGAAATTTCATGCAATTCCTAGATGGAGCTCTAAAAAACACAGGGCGAGTAAATGATTTTTGGGTGATCGATCCCTTCAAATATGTTGTCAGATCTACTGTATTAAAGCACTTCATCTCATGTTTCTCTAAGTCTTCTCACTCTCTTCCGTGATGTCGAGGGCCTCCACGGTCTCCTGCATGGGAATGGCTCTCTCGTGTGTGTGACATGCACGCTGTACACACTCGTCACTCAATTTCAGCCTGCCATCGCTCTCCTCCGGCTCCTCCTCTGTCGTCTGTGTTGGTTTGTTGTGCTCATGTGGAGTGTGTGTCTGTGGCGGGTGTTGCTCTGTGGGAGTCACCGTCTCGCTCCGCTGCTGGTGTGAATCAGTGTCCTCACAAACCTCCATCTCCAGTAACTCACTGTCAGACACTTCTGCAGCCTACAGGGAGAGACGTTCAGACCTCAACACAACTCACACACACGCACACACACATATACACACATATACACACATATATATATATACACACATATATATATATATATATACACACACATATATATATATATATATATATATATATATGTAATAAGTCTCACCTGTGCCAAATCTTGCTGCTTCTGCTGAATCTGTCGGCATTTACACGGAGGAAAAACCTGCTGCACCAGTTTCTTCACTGTATAATAATCCACCGTGTCCGAGTAGATGTGCCTGCGCAGCTCGTGCAAATCTGCACCCTACATGCAATACACAAATAGAAAAAACCTAAATAATTCAGTTATTGCAGTGTTGATATTGGTAACTAAAATTAAAACTATAAAGCTATTAAAAATATAAGCCTAATACTTTTTTTTTTTTTTTAAATGACAAAAGCATATCACACACAAACTTACTGACACTTAAACTAAAATTAAAACAGACATTATAAAAATCAAAGCTAATTCAAAATATTAATATGTTGTTTTTTAGCACCATGCCAGCTTCTGTGGCTATTTTTATAGTTAAAAAAATGTATGGTATAACTATATCAGGTTTTTAAAATCTGTTTTTGGCTTAACCAAATATATGCTTCAGGGATAAAGGATTTGACACAAAGAACATTCTGATGGATCTTCTAATATCCTGGAATGGCCTATTTGGCAACGAGTATAAGTCATCTGTTCCCATCGATTTGAAAAATTATGTCTTCTCCCAAAATTGGGACTGATTTCATGGAGTTTGTTCATGGTGTGTAGATCTAACTCTGTTTGCCATTTGTTATTAATACAAAAATGTGGGTTTTAGGTCCATTGCAGCTATTGTGCAATTTCTGAGGTCTGCTGGTAATTCCTCATTTTGATCATTTGCAGCAGTGTCTTACTATATTAGCATGTAATATTAAAATATTGTTGCTGTGAAATCATGTACAACACATGCACAGACCTCTGGGTCTAGAAACAGGTGGCAGTGCGCCGGGTGTCCATCACGTCCCGCTCGGCCAATCTCCTGCACGTAGCTCTCGAAGCTCTTGGGCATGTTGTAGTGGATGATCCCACGCACATCCGATTTGTCCAACCCCATCCCGAAGGCCACGGTGGCCACCACCACACGCAGCTCCCCACACATGAAGTTATTCTGCACGCGCCGCCTCTCTGACGCAGACATCCCGGCGTGGTACGCTTCTGCGATCCACTTCAGTGGCTTACGGATCTTCTTCCTGGCTGAATTGAGGGGAAGAAATTACATAAATACTTCAAAATAAAGCAAACAAGCTGGAGTGTTATATTTTACAGTGATGTGTTTTACCCAGAGCTTTCTTCTTCCTCCCCACAGGGTTGTCGTCCTCATCCTCTGGTGCTTTTTTGGACGACTCTCTCAACATCACCCCCTGCAGGCAGGTGCGCAGCAGTGCAGAGATACGGGACGTCTCCTCTCGCCTGGTGCAGTACACGATCACCGACTCTAGAGCGCCAAAGCGTTCGCCCTTCAGCAGAGACACCAGAGCCTGTAGGAGACAACATTTTCCTTTCCCAACATTTTCCAACATTTCCCCATTCCTTTCTGTCCTTCTATCCGTGCAGACGTGTTTTTCTCTCTGTTCCCTGCTGGCTCTCGCACTGTTT
Source organism: Paracanthobrama guichenoti (assembly GCA_018749465.1). NCBI lineage: Eukaryota > Metazoa > Chordata > Actinopteri > Cypriniformes > Gobionidae > Paracanthobrama > Paracanthobrama guichenoti. Next base: position 2,980,758 of record CM031961.1, read on the forward strand.
TGTTTTGTCTAGTGTTTCGTCTCTTCTCTTCTCTGACTGCTGCTCTGCTGGACTCTTGAAAATACTGAAATGGAATTGATTAACTGGTCAATCAGCGCAATCGACAAGATTTTCTCACTAAGGAAGGGTGCCCCGGGAGAACCCACCTGCCCGGACGGGACCTTTGCCGCAGGGTACGTGAGGGACGCATGGAACAACTGGCAAGTCCTGTGCCTGGAGGCTCTGTCCGTGGAGGATGCGGAAGATTTATACATGATTGGATTATTGATGGCGGGGTTCCTATTCTTTGGCTTTGGGATTGCCCTGACCTATCGGAAGATTGGTAAGACAGCTGCAAGCAAATTCACCCAGCCGCTGTCTGTGGAAATTAAAGAATGCTTCAGGTTATGTGTGACCGTTTGAAGGAATTAGATCAGAAAGTGATAGGAATTGAGGAACTGAACCGTAATAACGCAGTCCGGACTGCGGATACGCAGGGTAGAGTGGGCTCTATCGGGGTCAGATCGGTGAACTTTTACGGACTGTAACCGTCTGGCCATGAGGCTGGACGTAATGTCTAGGGAAACTGCACAGACCGGACGCGAATGCTGAGGACCAGATCTGATTGATTGATTATGATCCGGACAAATTACGAAGATCATCAAATGGATTAAAAAATAATAAATTGTATTTGCCTGACCTAATCAACTAGCCCAACGAACCTCACTTGGTCCCTATCTCTCGGTTGGGAGGTCAGCCGGGCAGCTGTCTGCTATCTTCCCTGTGCACTGCCTTATCTCCCTTCAAGGACAAACTATAGAACTGAACTCGAAAACATCTGAAGTTATGGCTAACATTCTCACACAACACAATCTCAGACTCACTCGCACCATACACAACCTACCCGATCCCACCCCCCCCTCCAACCGTCTGCCTGTTTATCTGTTTATCTATCTCCTCTCCCACTCCATACAAAAAATCCCATCACGTGACCACGTGTACTGTGTCATGTTTATGTTTATGTTTATGTTTTGTTGTGTTTGCTATGTAATGCTTGCTAAATTGCATTCTTGTATTTCTGGAGAGCGTAGGGCGGCGCCTGAATAATCGGCTGCGGCCCGGAGGCTTGCTCCAAACTTCATTTCGTTATACTGTACTTGTACATGTGTAATGACGAATAAACTTCAACTTCAACTTCAACTTCAACATTTGAGATATTCTGGATTTACTGCATGAAAAAATGCATAGGAAGATTTTTTTTAACTAAGCATCTCTCTGAAAGATCTCAAACCAAGTTCAAAATATTGTACCACGATGATCCATTTTATATTAAGATGTTTAATCTTAAGAAGGCAATAAACAAAAGAAGTGCCAGTAATACAAAGCTTCAGTCATCGTTCTCGATGGGAGGAACACAAGGCTAAACGCACCTGATCTTTGTCTCGGTCCATGGACACGGACAGCTGGAGGTTGTGAGGGACAGCGGCAGAGCGGACAGCGATTCCGTCCTGGTCGCTGATGTCCAGGTGTCGGGCGATGTCCAGCGCTGTGGACAGAGTGGCCGTGGCGGTGAGACCCAACAGACAGTGCACACCCAACCGATCCCTGAGCACCTACGCAACACAAACACTTATTTTGCACTGATCGAATGCAGAAAAATCCAATGCAAATGAGAGACTCACCTTGCACAGTCTCAGGTAACAGGGTCGGAAGTTGTGCGACCATTCAGACACGCAGTGAGCCTCGTCGATACAGGCGAAGGCCACCGGGGGAAGCTGGTCTGCAGGTGGGAGACATCCTGACCCTGAGTGACCTCCACCGACCAGCGCTTCAGGAGACAACAGCAGGACATGCACCTGCCCGGCCTTCACCTACACACACAACAACATACATCAACACACTCTCACAGAGTCGTAAGACATGAGTCTCACACCTTGTCCTGACTAGTCAAGATATACATCAAGATATACACATTTTTATTCACACATCAAAATGTTTTGATGTGTGATGCTGTTACTGGTCAGGTTAGAACCAGAGTCGTTATCGTAAACTAAACGCATACATTTATTGCTTTATCCTTTATTACTGTATTACAAGACATGCTATATTTCATTTGAAGAGTACTTCATATTCTGTGTACCTTCTCAATGGCCGCCTCTCTCTGCTTCTGAGACATGTTGGAGTGGATGCAGGCGGCTTTCAGTTTCGATGGGAGTCCAGAAAGCTTCACAAACAATGTAAAAGTGAAACAAAAACACTTTAAACACCTGCTCTACCTTCCACGAGATGTTTTACTCTAAATGCTCTTAATAATTTTCACCTACACAATATATCTAATGAATGTGAGCGAGAATTTCCTGCATTATAAACACAAAATTTGCTGCAATAATTAATACAGCAATACTGTGTCTCATTTCATTTGCAGTCAGATGTACCTGATCGTCCATCAGAGACACCAGAGGAGACACCACCAGCGTGATGCACTTTGACCTCTGGGCGTACAGGTAGGCAGGAAGTTGGTAGCACAGAGACTTGCCCATTCCAGTGGACAGAACCACCAGTGTGGACAGACCTAAACGGAAACAAAACCGATGGATTAGAGCACCAGATTTACTCTGCGATTTTGCACACTTCAAACTGAATAGCAAAACATATGTGGTTTAAAAACAGATTAAAATGAGTTTATGAAATTCATTTGTCTTAATGAATGCATCTTTTTAAAGGTGCACTGTAACTTTTCTGTCCGCTAGAGGTCGCCTACTCAAAACAAAGGTGTAGTTTGATGACATCTAGTTTGAGCGCAGAATCTTGAGACATGTGGTCTTCACCTCACAACCGGAGGAAAAGAATCGGGACAGGACTTGAGCAGAACTCATGTTCATGGATGCGATTATTAACGTTACTGTAGTGTGAAGCGGAGCAGGACCGAGTGTTGTGGAGCTGAGCGAGGCCGCCGGAGCGATTGTTAGTAAGATGAACGTAACACACGCCTCGCAAGCAGCAGGACTTTTATTATGCCACAGTCGACGGCGCCATTTCCGCTTTTCCGGTCATGAGTATGAGGTAACGCAGCTCTGTTTATCATATTAGACACATCTGAGTGTGTTGAGAATGATGCTATGACGTTATTCTGTGCGTTCGCTCATGGCTGCTACGACACTTGTTGCACTGCAGTGAGAGTAAAGCGCTTCGGAAACCGAGGGTAACGCCGATATGACGCAATTGACAGGCAATTCTAATAGCAATTATCTCATGATTTACAAATAGTTGGAAACATTTGGGATACTGTAAGTACACAATTGAACAAAATATATGAATATAAAAAAATATAAAACACTGACCTAGTGGTTTTTGGATATTTTACTGAACATTTTTTACATAGTAAAAATCTTAACAGTAAGATCTTAACAGTAAAATCTTAACAGTAAAATTTTAACAGTAAAATTCATTTTTTGAAGTATCAGCAAAAATATTAAAAAAATCCTTTCAAATGTGGTTTGAAATTAAAATCAGGTTTAAGGAATTTGCTTCTGTCACATTACAATTCAAGTAGTTTTATTCAGCATTTAGAACAGGGCTGAGCGATATGACCAAACATTTCATCACAATATTTTTTGTCTATATCATTCGATATCGATATTTAATCCTAAAATTATTTTCATTCCACATGTTTGTTAGACCTAGAGCTGCACGATTCTGGATAAATTGAAAATCACGATTTCTTTTGTTTTAAACAGAGATCACGATTCTCCCACAATTCTGAGCAGACAAGAGACCATTAAACAAAATAACATGTCATTTACTCGAGGCTCTGACAAAATGTTAATTGCTGCAGACTATTCAAAATGTATAACTTGCAGTTTGAATGAATCGGTTTGAGTGAATGATTCAATGACTCACTCCTTAATAGTGCACTTGTTTCATTACTAGATGAATCAGCGTTTTTGAACAAATCTCTTGAATGAATGATTCAATGACACATTTTTAAGTCGCTTGTCGCCACCTAATGGCGTAATGATGTAATTGATTCAATTGTTACTTAAAGCGCCAAGTTAGTTCAAGTGTTCTCTGCTTTATTTTCTCTGGAGTTTTATGATTTATTATAAATTTAGCATCAAAAATGATGTCTAATGAAATGAGTTCATAAAATTTTTACAATTTAATATAACTTTAAAATATAATCAAATGAAAGTATAAATCATTTATAATAAAACATAAAAATAAAAAAAAAGCCAAAAAAGAAATAATGAAACACAGTAATGCCTCAAGCGTCTGATAACTTCCTCCCACCTGACAGGATTCTCATGATGGCCGTCTCCTGGCCAGGCCTGAAGGACTTGTAACCAAAGTCTCGGAGTGCTTCATACACCTCTGGAGGGACATCTGCGGAAAATCACAGGAGAGAATAAATAGTGACTTTGCACAGAATAAAGCTCTTACGGCCCTTTAATGTGACGTACCTTGAACTTTCCCATCATCCTTTGGTGTATAGAGCGGCTCCATAGGTGGAGGAGGGGCAGGCCGCTCATAATCTGGTCTGATGATGTTGAGCAGTACCTCCGCCTCCTGCTCCTCCTTCTCCTTCTCAGAAGAGTCCCTGCCCACAATGGGAGGAACCACTGTTGTAAGGAAGCAAAACATTGGTTTCAATGATGTTGCTTAGGTGCTTAAATATTTTTGCACATTGCCCTGCAGTTGATATGGTGTTCTGGATGGTTGCTAGTAGGACAGCACGATATTGGAAAAAACTGACAGTACAATATTTTGTTTTTCTGCGATATGTACTCTAAAACATACAGCGCATATATTAAAAGTAAATCACAGGCTTCTACTGCCTTAAGTCATAATGTCCCTGTAAGTAAACATGTGACCCATGCAGACCCACCAACAGGCTCTGACCGCAGAGTTCCTGTGGCCCGAGCAACTTCCTCCAGCGTGGGCAGCTCAAACTCTTCCTCCTCTACTGGGGTGTCCTGCTGTTCTGCAGAGCTCGCAACAGGAGCTGCAACACAAATCCAGGCACAGGATATCATTAACATTAGGGCTGCACAATATATCGAAATTATCGGAAAATCACAAATGTACTTATCGCGATATGCATATCGCAACGGCACACAATATTTGAATTATTTTAATAGGCTACTTCAACATTGAAGTGTGCGTTTTAGGTCGACACATATAGCAGTGAATAGACTGGGCACACGACTGTTACTTATGCGACTTGCTTGACGTTAAGAGTTATTAAACGCAATAACTTTGTGAACTGTCAAATACACACACAGTTATGTCAAAATGTGGACACCTGTTCAATTTCTCATTAATGCAATTATCTAATCAACCAATCACATGGCAGTTGCTTCAATGCATTTAGGGGTGCGGTCCTGGTCAAGACAAACTGAATGTCAGAATGAGAATGAGAACATGGATCCATCATGCCTTGTTACCACTGTGCAGGCTGGTGGTGGTGGTGTAATGGTGTGGGGGATGTTTTCTTGGCACACTTTAGGCCCCTTAGTGCCAACTGGGCATCGTTTAAATGCCACGGCCTACCTGAGCATTGTTTCTGACCATGTCCATCCCTTTATGACCACCATGTGCCCATTCTCTGATGGCTACTTCCAGCAGGATAATGCACCATGTCACAAAGCTCGAATCATTTCAAAATGGTTTCTTGAGTTCGCTGTACTAAAATGGCCCCCACAGTCACCAGATCTCAACCCAATAGAGCATCTTTGGGATGTGGTGGAATGGGAGCTTCGTGCCCTGGATGTGCATCCCACAAATCTCCATCAACTGCAAGATGCTATCCTATCAATATGGGCCAACATTTCTAAAGAATGCTTTCAGCACCTTGTTGAATCAATGCCACGTAGAATTAAGGCAGTTCTGAAGGCGAAAGGGGGTCAAACACAGTATTAGTATGGTGTTCCTAATAATCCTTTAGGTGAGTGTATATTACCAAGTCAAGCAAAGAGTTTTTGGTATTTAAATACTGGCATTACATTTTTTGTTTGTTTACATTGATGTTAAAATTGTATTGTCAGATGTGTGTCATTAATTTTTGCTAAAACACTGCTGGTCACTTTCAGAAGTTGTAGCGATGCTTTCTTTTCCCAGAAAGAATGTCAAACACATACATGGTATCATTCTGTTTTTAAATATAATTTAAATAGATTTTACACACTTAAAGCAAAATCGTATCGTATCACATATTGAATACTGCATTATTTAACAAGGTATTGCATATCGCATTTTTCTTCAATGTCGCACAGCCCTAATTAACATAATCGCATAATCTTGAGATCAGAGACATGTGATCTGCGCAGCCTCTCACCTTTTCCTCGACAGTCTTGTGCCCAGTGACCCGTCCCGCCACACTTGTAACAAGTGTCGCCTTGACGATTGAAGCCACCGAACCGCCCCCTGCCTCTCCCAAATCCGCCCCCAAACCGCTCGCCCTTCAGCTGGAACTTCTGCATGTACATCTGCAATCATAAAACATTGACAAAATTACATATGAAAAACATTTTAAAAATGTGTCAGCATTTAATACAACAATAAAAAAATTTTTACTATTTAAAATATCAAAATTAAATTGATAAATATTACTATTGCAATAATACTACTGTGCTGTAAAACAAAAAATAAAATAATTATTTAACAATAATAATAATATTTCACAAGAAAAAAGAAAACTGTAAAATTACAATAGCCTACTAACATTCACGGCTGCATTAATTTCTTTGCTTTTATTTATTAAATTTTTTTTATTTTATTTTGGCAGAAATCCACCAGAAGAACTTAAGGATTATTTGTTGTCACAAAAACAATAATGGCAAATATATAAAACAATTATCATAATAAATTTGATACGATGATTGGCAAGTTTCCTTCAGATTTACACAATTTATAAAACGCATAATTATGGATGTAAAATCCATATAATAAGTTAGTTTATTGTCCTTTCGGGAAATCTTTTTGCATCTGTGGCACCCTTCAGTCGACAACAGCAGGCATGAACAGGTATAAACAAGCACATGGCGCAACACCCTTATGGCGCTTTTCCACTCCACAGTACCAGCTCGCCTCGACTCGACTCGCCATTGTTTGGTTTTCCACTGTGTAAAAGTTGTACCTGTACCTGCTTCCAGATACTTTTTTTCGTATCACCTCCAGCGAGGTTCTGAGCGAGCTGAGGTTATACTAAAATGTGACATGAAAACACGGCAGACTGCTGATTGGTCAGAGAGAATCGTCACTATTCACAGTATTCATCATTTTTTCAGCAGTGTTTCGTTTTGCTGCCCTCTCCTGAAATAACGTTTGTGTTCTTGCTGTGAGAAACAGCCACATCCCGATGATCAAAAACAGCATACACTCGATTTCATCCATTGTCCTGTGTGTCGCGTAGAAGATTACGTCACGGCAGTTTCCTGCGGCGTCGCTATGACGACCAGGTACTACTGTGGAGGTACTATCTGCAATGGAAAACGGAGCGAAAAAAGCGAGCCAAGCTGAGACGAGGCAAGTCGAGTCGAGTCAAGTTGAGCTGGTACTGGTAATGGAAAAGCGCCATTAGACACCAACATCCCTCTCACAACAGCAGAGTCACCGTTATAGGTGTACAATGACATTAATGATATAATGATACAATGATATAATCACACTTAAAAAAAATAATAATAACTGCATGAAAACTAACAATCAACAATGCCACACGGCAAAGGTTTAGAGCCATGATGGAGGGAAAAGACTGCTTAAAGTGTCTATTTTATGACATCTGAAAACGTACAGTGTAATACAAGTGTCATTCTGACTATTTTTATGGTGCTTTTTTGTTCTTTTAAAGAGCTATGGTAGCTATATGCTGTGACTGTAAAAATGCCAGCTCAAATTTATTTTAAAAAAAGTTTGAGTAAATGATGACAATTGTCATTTTTGGTTGAAATATTCATTTAAAAATGTTAAATCTTAAATGTTAGATCTAAAATAAGATCAACTGACCTGTTTCCTCATTGCGGCCCCTCTCAAAGCAAATCCTTTGACATGGGACTTCTTCTTCAAATTGATTTTCACAAAGTTCCCATCTGTGTTTTTGGTAGGCCTGGTTCAAGAGGAGAACGATAGATCAGTAAAACATAAAAATATGTGACAGCTATTGGCATGTTTATGATACCCACTTGACCCTGGCGGTGTTCCTCATCGTGTACGCAGCGGCTCTGGCCTCCTCCTCATCCACCTCTCCCAGCAGATTCTCCTGAGGAATTGCTCGTTTCTGGGGTTTATTTTTCTCGGAGCTGGCAGCATCGCCCTCCTCCTCATCATTGACTTTTCCTTTCCTTTTCCTTCCTTTTTGGGGCTGACCTTCCCCTTTAGCATCTCCTGTCTTAGTTCTCCTTCTCTTTTTCACGCCGCCTTCCTGCGCCTCAGGTTCATCCACGTCATCGTCGCCCTCCCTTTGTCTTTTTCGACCTTTTGTTTTTTTGCCACCTTCGGCCTGTGTTTTTTCACCCCAGTCTTGATCTTTTCTAGCCCTGGGTTTGCGTTTCTTAATTTTTACAGGAGATTTGGGCTCCTCTGAACACGTCTCACCATCTCCAGTGAGAGCTGCAGTGTCTTTTTGATATACCTGTTCACCATGAGACCCCGGGGAGCCCAATTTTGCATCCAGCACCACATTGTCCCTAACTGAAGACACTACTAGACCTTTCTGTGCTCCGTCCTCTGGCAAGAAAGATTTACTCTTCTCCAATGAAACCTTTGGAGATGTTTGACCCTGATTTGACAGAGTTTCGCTTCTAACAGTAGGTGATAATAAACGTTCCTCGAATTTTGTCAGCTCTAAATTCCCTGCAACAGGTTTCTGAGGTTCCTCCACCTCATCGAAGACCTGGCAGCGTGCAAGCCATCCACTGTCCACGGAGGAAATCCTCTTGGTCATGGACTGCCTCAGGAACTGGATCCTCTCTGCGCTCTTGTGTGCGGAGCCCACAGCTGGAGAAGACCAGGATTTGGAGGGGGTCACGGAAGGGAAGGGATCCGATGGCTCATCCTCAAACTGCGTGCTGGCCGTCTGTACAGGAGGAGCGCTGGGGTCTGGACGCGTGTTGGCTGACTTCGGCGTGTGAGTCTCTACATCTGTTTGTGCTGCGCTGGGGTTTGGCGTGTCCTGCAGTGGTTTGGTTGGCGTTCGGCGAGGGGTTGTAGCTTTTTTCAGAGAAAATGAGCGTTCCTGGAATTTAGCATGCGTGACGAGATTAAAAGGACAGATATTCTGCTGCCTATTTATCCAATTACATTTTCAATCTAAATGATAAAAAAATACAAGTTTCACAATATAATCAAATCTTAATCAGTGGACAACATGTTTTATAATATATTTACCCATATAATAGGTCAGTAGTAAACAACAACAACTACTAAAACTAGTTGTACTAACTACTAAAACACTTTTTCAATGAAAACATCTAGTAAAAATGCAGGAAAAAAGTCTTTTAATGACCTTTTAATAATTACAAATTTAAATAAATGATATTATATCACTTTTTAAAATAAATGTCCTTATATTATATACTTTTTTAAATAAAGAGATCTGTTTCCACTGATTAATACATTTTGTAATAATTCATGTTTATGTATATGTATATATATATATATTTATTTATTTAACCATATAAGCTGTAATAAACAGCAACAGCTGTATATTATTTTATTACAAAAACATCTAAAAGCATTTAGTAAAAAAAACTGTCTTTAATAACCTTTTTAATAATTACAAATTTAAATAAATTATATTTATTATATCTTCTTTTAAATAAAGAGATGTGTTTCCACTGATTAATATTAATTCTTCATATCAAATATTGTCAAATCAGTCATAATCAGTGGACAAATACACTCACCTAAAGGATTATTAGGAACACCATACTAATACTGTGCTTGACCCCCTTTCGCCTTCAGAACTGCCTTAATTCTACATGGCACTGATTCAACAAGGTGCTGAAAGCATTCTTTAGAAATGTTGGCCCATATTGATAGGATAGCATCTTGCAGTTGATGGAGATTTGTGGGATGCACATCCAGGGCACGGCTCCTGTTCCACCACATCCCAAAGATGCTCTATTGGGTTGAGATCTGGTGACTGTGGGGGCCATTTTAGTACAGTGAACTCATTGTCATGTTCAAGAAACCAATTTGAAATGATTCGAGCTTTGTGACATGGTGCATTATCCTGCTGGAAGTAGCCATCAGAGAATGGGTACATGGTGGTCATAAAGGGATGGACATGGTCAGAAACAATGCTCAGGTAGGCCGTGGCATTTAAACGATGCCCAATTGGCACTAAGGGGCCTAAAGTGTGCCAAGAAAACATCCCCCACACCATTACACCACCACCACCAGCCTGCACAGTGGTAACAAGGCATGATGGATCCATGTTCTCATTCTGTTTACGCCAAATTCTGACTCTACCATCTGAATGTCTCAACAGAAATCGAGACTCATCAGACCAGGCAAAATTTTTTTAGTCTTCAACTGTCCAATTTTGGTGAGCTCGTGCAAATTGTAGCCTCTTTTTCCTATTTGTAGTGGAGATGAGTGGTACCCGGTGGGGTCTTCTGCTGTTGTAGCCCATCCGCCTCAAAGTTGTGCGTGTTGTGGCTTCACAAATGCTTTGCTGCATACCTCGGTTGTAACGAGTGGTTATTTCAGTCAAAGTTGCTCTTCTATCAGCTTGAATCAGTCGGCCCATTCTCCTCTGACCTCTAGCATCAACAAGGCATTTTCGCCCACAGGACTGCCGCATACTGGATGTTTTTCCCTTTTCACACCATTCTTTGTAAACCCTAGAAATGGTTGTGTGTGAAAATCCCAGTAACTGAGCAGATTGTGAAATACCCGTCTGGCACCAACAACCATGCCACGCTCAAAATTGCTTAAATCACCTTTCTTTCCCATTCTGACATTCAGTTTGGAGTTCAGGAGATTGTCTTGACCAGGACCACACCCCTAAATGCATTGAAGCAACTGCCATGTGATTGGTTGATTAGATAATTGCATTAATGAGAAATTGAACGGGTGTCCACATTTTGACATAACTGTGTGTGTATTTGACAGTATTTGAAATTGAACGGGTGTTCCTAATAATCCTTTAGGTGAGTGTATATTTACCTATATAATAATATTCCCTAATAAACAACAACAACTATATACAATTTTTTATGAAAACATCTAAAAACATTTAGTAAACACTTTGAAAAAATGATGTCTTTTAATGACCTTTTAATAATTACAAATGTACATTAATTATATTATATATATTTTTGAATAAAGAGATGTTTCCACTGATTAATATTAATTTTATATTTCAAATATTGTCAAAATCAGAGGACTACATGTTTTTACATACATTTACCTATATAATAATAGCCCGTAATAAACAACAACTCTATGCTTTTTTTATGAAAACATCTAAAAGGGATTCGTTTCCACTGATTAATTTAAATTGTATTATTTTATTATTTATTACTTTATTTATTACATGATAACAGCAGCTGTTTGGAACAAATACTCTGGCTGAAAAATAATAAACGTCACATTGCCATATTCACCTTCGTTAAAGCTCCAAGATTGCTCTTCAGCTTCATGCCAAAGTACTGAGCCGAAGCTTTCAGCGTCTCTTTGTCATCTGATGAGAGCTTCGGCACCGCAGCCGGCAGATTCTCCCGGTTGAGGTGAGACCCCCAGCATCCAGATCCCTGTAAACAGTGAATGCAGACATTTACCGGAACGGTTATGATCTGCAGGAACTATAAAAGCGACTGATGAACGTTCGGATGAAGTCTTCTCACGGCTGTGGATGAGTGACTCTCTGGGGGTTTTGTTGGATCTTCCTGCTCGGAGCGCGTTGTTTCTTTTGCTTCTTTAAGAGAACGGTACTCTTTATACAGCTCTGCAGACACAAGAACATACAGCTGAAAAACAACACAAACCAAGTATGAAAGCTTAACATCAACAAACTTAACAACAAAATGATCTTACGCCTCGTCTCCTCTGGCGCTTTATCAATGTCATCCTTCAAAACAAAAGATATGTAATGAGTAATGAAGATGTCAGTCAATGATAGAATATATGTATATCAGTAAACAACATAATATTAATAAACATAAGACTGTATATGACATATAGCCCAACAAAATAAAACACAAGACAAGAAAACCACAGATACACAACACCACAGGATACCTTGTTGGGCTTTCTGTTGTTTGTTTGGAAGAAAGATTGTTCCCATTTCTTCAGGAGGATTTTAACATCATTGTATCGATCCATGTGTTCACTTTATCGGTGAAAACGAATATAAACACAAATTCATTAAACACTTTTGACTTTGTAATTCCTTCATAGAACACACAATGTATTTCAAACTCGCTATAAAAGTACCATGTCAGTTATAGAGATATATGTATCTTATATAAAGGACAATATTTACCTTAAGTTATATAAAAAAGACCGTATGCTTGATTCTAACTCACTGAACTGAGACTATCCACTGAACGCGCCAAATGTCAAACCAGTGATGAAAACAAAAGATGACTTCCGCCTCTTCCGGTGATGCCATAATAAAAGTCCTCAACAAATTCATACCAAAGACCGCAGAATTTATTTATTTATTTTTATTATACTATTACAAATTCAGTTTTTCTTATATATAAATATGAATGTCAAAAAAGAAACATTACTGTATATATTATTGTAGCAGTAATGTGGTCATATCAGATGATAATGACCATGGTATTTAAATTCAAGTTTCAACGTGATCATGTCAACAATCAGCATTTACTGTGGTACCCAAACAAACACGAAAAAAGTTATAGTGCTGTCAAAATGATTAATCACATCTAATATATTAGTTTGTGTTTACATAATGTGAGTGTGTGTGTGTGTGTGTGTGTGTGTGTGTGTGTGTGTGTGTATATATATATATATATATATATATATATATATATATATATATATATATATATATATATATATATATATATATATATATATATATATATGTATCTGTGTGTGTGTGTGTGTGTGTGTGTGTGTGTGTGTGTGTGTCTTGATCAGGCATAACATTATGATATAATAATTGATAAAAATGTAGGTATAATATTGTGTTGGTCCCCCTTTTGGTGCCAAAACAGCCCATCGAGGCATGGACTCCACTAGACCCCCTGAAGGTGTGCTGTGGTATCTGGCACCAAGATGTTAGCAGCAGATCCTTTAAGTCCTATAAGTTGTGAGGTGGGGCCTCCATGGATCTTGTTTGTTCAGCACATTTCACAGATGCTCGATTGGATTGAGATCTGGGGAATTTGGAGGCCGAGTCAACACCTCAAACTCGTTGTTGTGCTCCTCAAACCATTCCTGAACCATTTTTGCTTTGTGGCAGGAGCATTATGCTCCTGATGCTCACGTGCCACTGTTGGTCCTTTCGGCGGTGGACAGGGGTCAGCATGAATGCCCTGACTGGTCTGCGGCTATGCCGCCCCATAAACAACAAACTGAGATGCTCTGTGTATTCTGACACCTTTCTATCAGAACCAGCATTAACTTCTTGAGCAGTCTGAGCTCCAGTAGCTCGTCTGTTTGATCGGATCACACGGGCCAGCCTTCGCTCCCCACGTGCATCAATGAGCCTTGGCCACAGGGTCATGGGCGGCTGGTTCACCACTGTTCCTTCCTTGGAGCACTTTTGATAGATCCTGACCACTGCAGACCGGGAACACCCCACAAGAGCTGCAGTTTTGGAGATGCTCTGACCCAGTCGTCTAGCCATCACAATTTGGCCCTTGTCAAACTCGCTCAAATCCTTACGCTTGCCCATTTTTCCTGATTCTAACACATCAACTTTGAGGACAAAATGTTCACTTGCTGCCTAATATATCCCACCCACTAACAGGAGCCATGCTGAAGAGATAATCAGTGTATCAAAATGCCATATCATTATGATGATCATACATGACACACACACACACACACACACACACAGGCTATATGTATATGTACATATAATGTAAACACAAACTGTTATGTTAGATGTGATTAATCGTGATTAATCGAATTGACAGCACATGTCCAAAATAAACATGAACAATGAATAATTATAATTTAACAATTATGAACAGTTATGAGTAGTAAATATACTGTGATTAAATGTCCCTTTTTCCTTCATAACAGGCCACATGGTAGCTTCTGCCCATGGACATCACTCGCACAATCTCATTTGAACCCTGTGGACATAAACAAATACAAATCAATATTTCAAATCATGTTCACTGCTGTATATGAGATCATATATGATGACCATAAAAATTACACATGATATTTGCAAAATAATAATCATAAAATACCTCAGTGGGAAGTATTAACTGTTTACATACAGCACAGGTCTGGGCTAAAAACCTGTACAAGCAATACAAACACACATATATAAATATTACTACAAAATATATGAATAAGATAATGGAGGAATGTTCATGTCTTATAATTGGTGTTACTTTACTAGCCATGAATGGTTAAAATATTTAATAAAAATATGGGAAATTAGATTTGGACATAATGATTTAATCTTGAAATTTAATCATGATAATCTTTCATGAATTAATTAGGTTATATATTCATTGTCTGTGCAGAAGTGTCTAAATGTAAGTGTCCATGTCAGCATGTTGTTCACCTGTGGTAGTCTTTCACACAATATATCTTGTTTTGTGTGTCAACACTGAACGGCTGTCCCTCCAGCGTCTCATTACAGACGACACAGCGGAAACAGTCGGGATGGAAGGACTTTCCCAAAGCCTGGAGAACCTACAGGGGTCAGAGGTCATCTTAGTGCATTTTGTTTTAGATTAGATTCATTAAATACACTCAAAGTGACTTTCAGACTGACCATATCTGTGATTAAATATCCACAGGAAGTGCAAACCTCTGCAAAGTGCTTGACGCTGGAATACTAGAAAAGATAGAAGAATTAAAATCACTCTTGCACACTAAATTGAGAGCAAGAAAAAGTTAATAAACAAGACCAGACCACAGACCAAATAATCCTCCTCACAGAACACCTGTCCTGAAAAGTCATAAAACTGCTTTCCTTTTAGTTTCTGGCCTGTGTCAAAGAGAAAAGAAAACATACATATGATCTTGAGTTTATTGCATTCTCTCGTAAAAGTATTGCATTTCCCTGAGAAAATTTACGGTCTCTTGTAAAAGTATTGCGTTTCCCTGAGAAAATTTACGGTCTCTTGTAAAAGTATTGCGTTCCCCTGAGAAACTTTACGGTCTCTCGTAAAAGTATTGCATTTCCCTGAGAAAATTTACGGTCTCTTGTAAAAGTATTACGTTCCCCTGAGAAACTTTACTGTCTCTTGTAAAAGTATTGCGTTCGCCTGATAAACTTTACGCTCTCTTGTAAAAGTATTGCGTTCCCCTGAGAAACTTTACGGTCTCTCGTAAAAGTATTGCGTTTCCCTGAGAAACTTTACTGTCTCTTGTAAAAGTATTGCGTTCGCCTGATAAACTTTACTGTCTCTTGTAAAAGTATTGCGTTTCCCTGAGAAACTTTACTGTCTCTTGTAAAAGTATTATGCTTCCCTGAGAAACTTTACGGTCTCTTGTAAAAGTATTATGTCACCTGAGAAACTTTACTGTCTCTTGTAAAAGTATTATGCGTTAAGCCTGAGAAACTTTACGGTCTCTCGTAAAAGTATTGCGCTTTCCTGAGAAACTTTACTGTCTCTTGTAAAAGTATTATGCGTTAACCTGATAAACTTTACTGTCTCTTGTAAAAGTATTATGTTCGCCTGATAAACTTTACTGTCTCTTGTAAAAGTATTATGCCCCTGAGAAACTTTACTGTCTCTCGTAAAAGTATTGCGTTTCCCTGAGAAACTTTACTGTCTCTTGTAAAAGTATTATGCGTCACCTGATAAACTTTACTGTCTCTTGTAAAAGTATTATGCGTTACCTGATAAACTTTACTGTCTCTTGTAAAAGTATTGCGTTCGCCTGAGAAACTTTACTGTCTCTTGTAAAAGTATTGCGTTCGCCTGAGAAACTTTACGGTCTCTTGTAAAAGTATTGCGTTCCCCTGAGAAACTTTACGGTCTCTTGTAAAAGTATTGCGTTCCCCTGAGAAACTTTACGCTCTCTTGTAAAAGTATTATGCGTTCCCCTGAAACTTTACGGTCTCTCGTAAAAGTATTGCGTTATGCCGCCTGAGAAACTTTACGGTCTCTTGTAAAAGTATTATTCCCCTGAGAAACTTTACACTCTCTTGTAAAAGTATTATGCTTTCCTGAGAAAATTTACGGTCTCTTGTAAAAGTATTGTGTTCCCCTGAGAAACTTTACGGTCTCTCGTAAAAGTATTGCGTTTCCCTGAGAAACTTTACGCTCTCTTGTAAAAGTATTATGCTTTCCCTGAGAAAATTTACGGTCTCTTGTAAAAGTATTATGTTCCCCTGAGAAACTTTACAGTCTCTTGTAAAAGTATTGCGTTCGCCTGAGAAACTTTACTGTCTCTTGTAAAAGTATTGCGTTCGCCTGAGAAACTTTACGGTCTCTCGTAAAAGTATTGCGTTTCCCTGAGAAACTTTACTGTCTCTTGTAAAAGTATTGCGTTCGCCTGATAAACTTTACTGTCTCTTGTAAAAGTATTGCGTTCCCCTGAGAAACTTTACTGTCTCTCGTAAAAGTATTGCGTTTCCCTGAGAAACTTTACTGTCTCTTGTAAAAGTATTGCGTTCGCCTGATAAACTTTACTGTCTCTTGTAAAAGTATTGCGTTCGCCTGATAAACTTTACTGTCTCTTGTAAAAGTATTATGTTAAGCCTGAGAAACTTTACTGTCTCTTGTAAAAGTATTGCGTTCGCCTGAGAAACTTTACGGTCTCTTGTAAAAGTATTATTCCCCTGAGAAACTTTACGGTCTCTTGTAAAAGTATTATGTTCCCCTGAGAAACTTTACGCTCTCTTGTAAAAGTATTATGCTTCCCCTGAGAAACTTTACGGTCTCTCGTAAAAGTATTATGTTCGCCTGAGAAACTTTACGGTCTCTTGTAAAAGTATTGCGTTCCCCTGAGAAACTTTACACTCTCTTGTAAAAGTATTGCGTTTCCCTGAGAAAATTTACGGTCTCTCGTAAAAGTATTGTGTTCCCCTGAGAAACTTTACGCTCTCTTGTAAAAGTATTGCGTTTCCCTGAGAAAATTTACGGTCTCTTGTAAAAGTATTGCGTTCCCCTGAGAAACTTTACGGTCTCTCGTAAAAGTATTGCGTTCGCCTGAGAAACTTTACGGTCTCTTGTAAAAGTATTGCGTTCCCCTGAGAAACTTTACGCTCTCTTGTAAAAGTATTGCGTTCCCCTGAGAAACTTTACGGTCTCTCGTAAAAGTATTGCGTTAGCCTGAGAAACTTTACGGTCTCTTGTAAAAGTATTGCGTTCCCCAGAGAAACTTTACACTCTCTTGTAAAAGTATTGCGTTTCCCTGAGAAAATTTACGGTCTCTTGTAAAAGTATTGTGTTCCCCTGAGAAACTTTACGGTCTCTCGTAAAAGTATTGCGTTTCCCTGAGAAACTTTACGCTCTCTTGTAAAAGTATTGCGTTTCCCTGAGAAAATTTACGGTCTCTTGTAAAAGTATTGCGTTCCCCTGAGAAACTTTACGGTCTCTCGTAAAAGTATTGCGTTCGCCTGAGAAACTTTACGGTCTCTTGTAAAAGTATTGCGTTCCCCTGAGAAACTTTACGGTCTCTTGTAAAAGTATTGCGTTCCCCTGAAAAACTTTACGCTCTCTTGTAAAAGTATTGCGCTTCCCTGAGAAACTTTACGCTCTCTTGTAAAAGTATTGCGTTTCCCTGAGAAAATTTACGGTCTCTTGTAAAAGTATTGCGTTCCCCTGAGAAACTTTACGGTCTCTCGTAAAAGTATTGCGTTCCCCTGAGAAACTTTACGGTCTCTTGTAAAAGTATTGCGTTCCCCTGAGAAACTTTACGCTCTCTTGTAAAAGTATTGCGTTTCCCTGAGAAACTTTACGCTCTCTTGTAAAAGTATTGCGTTCCCCTGAGAAACTTTACTGTCTCTTGTAAAAGTATTGTGTTCCCCTGAGAAACTTTACGGTCTCTTGTAAAAGTATTGCGTTCCTGAGAAACTTTACGCTCTCTTGTAAAAGTATTATGCGTTTCCCTGAGAAAATTTACGGTCTCTTGTAAAAGTATTATGTTCCCCTGAAACTTTATGGTCTCTCGTAAAAGTATTGTGTTCCCCTGAGAAACTTTACGCTCTCTTGTAAAAGTATTATGCGTTTCCCTGAGAAACTTTACGCTCTCTTGTAAAAGTATTGCGTTCGCCTGAGAAACTTTACGCTCTCTTGTAAAAGTATTGCGTTCGCCTGAGAAACTTTACGCTCTCTTGTAAAAGTATTGCGTTTCCCTGAGAAACTTTACGCTCTCTTGTAAAAGTATTATGTTTCCCTGAGAAACTTTACGCCTCTTGTAAAAGTATTATTCCCCTGAGAAACTTTACGCTCTCTTGTAAAAGTATTGCGTTTCCCTGAGAAACTTTACTGTCTCTTGTAAAAGTATTGCGTTTCCCTGAGAAACTTTACGGTCTCTTGTAAAAGTATTGCGTTCCCTGAGAAACTTTACGCTCTCTTGTAAAAGTATTGCGTTCCCTGAGAAACTTTACGCTCTCTTGTAAAAGTATTGCGTTCGCCTGAGAAACTTTACGCTCTCTTGTAAAAGTATTGCGTTTCCCTGAGAAACTTTACGCTCTCTTGTAAAAGTATTGCGTTCCCTGAGAAACTTTACGCTCTCTTGTAAAAGTATTGCGTTCGCCTGAGAAACTTTACGCTCTCTCGTAAAAGTATTATGTTTCCCTGAGAAACTTTACGCTCTCTTGTAAAAGTATTATGCGTTAGCCTGAGAAACTTTACGGTCTCTTGTAAAAGTATTATGTTCCCTGAGAAACTTTACGCTCTCTTGTAAAAGTATTGCGTTTCCCTGAGAAACTTTACGCTCTCTTGTAAAAGTATTGCGTTCGCCTGAGAAACTTTACTGTCTCTTGTAAAAGTATTGCGTTCCCCTGAGAAACTTTACGCTCTCTTGTAAAAGTATTGCGTTCGCCTGAGAAACTTTACGGTCTCTTGTAAAAGTATTGCGTTCCCCTGAGAAACTTTACTGTCTCTTGTAAAAGTATTGCGTTCCCCTGAGAAACTTTACTGTCTCTTGTAAAAGTATTGCGTTCCCCTGAGAAACTTTACTGTCTCTTGTAAAAGTATTGCGTTTCCCTGAGAAACTTTACGGTCTCTTGTAAAAGTATTGCGTTTCCCTGAGAAACTTTACTGTCTCTTGTAAAAGTATTGCGGTCCCCTGAGAAACTTTACGCTCTCTTGTAAAAGTATTGCGTTTCCCTGAGAAACATTTTACGCTCTCTTGTAAAAGTATTGCGTTTCCCTGAGAAACTTTACGCTCCCTTGTAAAAGTATTGCGTTTCCCTGAGAAACTTTACTGTCTCTCGTAAAAGTATTGCGTTTCCCTGAGAAACTTTACTGTCTCTCGTAAAAGTATTGCGTTTCCCTGAGAAACTTTACTGTCTCTCGTAAAAGTATTGCGTTTCCCTGAGAAACTTTACACTCTCTTGTAAAAGTATTGCGTTTCCCTGAGAAACTTTACACTCTCTTGTAAAAGTATTGCGTTTCCCTGAGAAACTTTACTGTCTCTCGTAAAAGTATTGTGTTTCCCTGAGAAACTTTACACTCTCTTGTAAAAGTATTATTTCCCTGAGAAACTTTACGCTCTCTTGTAAAAGTATTATGTTTCCCTGAGAAACTTTACACTCTCTTGTAAAAGTATTATGTTTCCCTGAGAAACTTTACTGTCTCTCGTAAAAGTATTATGCTTTCCCTGAGAAACTTTACTGTCTCTCGTAAAAAGTATTGCGTTTCCCTGAGAAACTTTACTGTCTCTTGTAAAAGTATTATGTTCCCTGAGAAACTTTACGCTCTCTTGTAAAAGTATTATGTTAAGCCTGAGAAACTTTACTGTCTCTTGTAAAAGTATTATGTTTCCCTGAGAAACTTTACTGTCTCTTGTAAAAGTATTGCTTTCCCCTGAGAAACTTTACTGTCTCTTGTAAAAGTATTGCGTTTCCCTGAGAAACTTTACGGTCTCTTGTAAAAGTATTATGTCGCCTGAGAAACTTTACTGTCTCTTGTAAAAGTATTGCGTTTCCCTGAGAAACTTTACTGTCTCTTGTAAAAGTATTGCGTTTCCCTGAGAAACTTTACGGTCTCTTGTAAAAGTATTGCGTTTCCCTGAGAAACTTTACGGTCTCTTGTAAAAGTATTGCGTTTCCCTGAGAAATTTTACGGTCTCTTGTAAAAGTATTGCGTTCCCCTGAGAAACTTTACGGTCTCTTGTAAAAGTATTGCGTCCCCTGAGAAACTTTACTGTCTCTTGTAAAAGTATTGCGTTTCCCTGAGAAACTTTACTGTCTCTTGTAAAAGTATTGCGGTCCCCTGAGAAACTTTACGCTCTCTTGTAAAAGTATTGCGTTTCCCTGAGAAACATTTTACGCTCTCTTGTAAAAGTATTGCGTTTCCCTGAGAAACTTTACGCTCCCTTGTAAAAGTATTGCGTTTCCCTGAGAAACATTTTACGCTCTCTTGTAAAAGTATTGCGTTTCCCTGAGAAACATTTTACGCTCTCTTGTAAAAGTATTGCGTTTCCCTGAGAAACTTTACGCTCTCTTGTAAAAGTATTATGTTTCCCTGAGAAACTTTACGCTCTCTTGTAAAAGTATTGCGCTTCCCTGAGAAACATTTTACGCTCTCTTGTAAAAGTATTGCGTTTCCCTGAGAAACTTTACTGTCTCTCGTAAAAGTATTGCGGTCCCCTGAGAAACTTTACGCTCTCTTGTAAAAGTATTGCGTTCGCCTGAGAAACTTTACGCTCTCTTGTAAAAGTATTGCGTTTCCCTGAGAAACTTTACTGTCTCTCGTAAAAGTATTGCGGTCCCCTGAGAAACTTTACGCTCTCTTGTAAAAGTATTGCGTTCGCCTGAGAAACTTTACGCTCTCTTGTAAAAGTATTGCGTTTCCCTGAGAAACTTTACGGTCTCTTGTAAAAGTATTGCGGTCCCCTGAGAAACTTTACGGTCTCTTGTAAAAGTATTGCGTTTCCCTGAGAAACTTTATGCTCTCTTGTAAAAGTATTGCGTTCGCCTGAGAAACTTTACGCTCTCTTGTAAAAGTATTGCGTTTCCCTGAGAAACATTTTACGCTCTCTTGTAAAAGTATTGCGTTTCCCTGAGAAACTTTACTGTCTCTCGTAAAAGTATTGCGGTCCCCTGAGAAACTTTACGCTCTCTTGTAAAAGTATTGCGTTCGCCTGAGAAACTTTACGCTCTCTTGTAAAAGTATTGCGTTTCCCTGAGAAACTTTACTGTCTCTCGTAAAAGTATTGCGGTCCCCTGAGAAACTTTACGCTCTCTTGTAAAAGTATTATGTTCGCCTGAGAAACTTTACGCTCTCTTGTAAAAGTATTATGCGTTTCCCTGAGAAACTTTACGGTCTCTTGTAAAAGTATTGCGGTCCCCTGAGAAACTTTACGGTCTCTTGTAAAAGTATTCGTTTCCCTGAGAAACTTTATGCTTTCCCTGAGAAACTTTATGCTCTCTTGTAAAAGTATTGCGTTTCCCTGAGAAACTTTACGCTCTCTTGTAAAAGTATTATGTTTCCTGAGAAACTTCACTGTCCTCTCGTAAAAGTATTGCGTTTCCCTAAGAAACTTCACGCTCCCTTGTAAAAGTATTGCATTTCCCTGAGAAACTTTACTGTCTCTTGTAAAAGTATTGCATTTCCCTGAGAAACTTTACGGTCTCTCGTAAAAGTATTGCGTTCCCCTGAGAAACTTTACTGTCTCTTGTAAAAGTATTGCGTTTCCCTGAGAAACTTTACTGCTCTCTTGTAAAAGTATTATGCTTCCCTGAGAAACTTTACGCTCTCTTGTAAAAGTATTGCGCTTCCCTGAGAAACTTTACGGTCTCTTGTAAAAGTATTGCGTTCCCTGAGAAACTTTACGCTCTCTTGTAAAAGTATTATGTTCCTGAGAAACATTACGCTCTCTTGTAAAAGTATTGCGTTTCCCTGAGAAACTTTACGCTCCCTTGTAAAAGTATTGCGTTCCCCTGAGAAACTTTACGGTCTCTTGTAAAAGTATTACGGTCTCTTTAAAAGCCTGAGAAACTTTACGCTCTCTCGTAAAAGTATTGCGTTTCCCTGAGAAACTTTACGGTCTCTTGTAAAAGTATTGCGTTCGCCTGAGAAACTTTACGCTCTCTCGTAAAAGTATTGCGTTTCCCTGAGAAACTTTACGCTCCCTTGTAAAAGTATTGCGTTTCCCTGAGAAACATTACGCTCTCTTGTAAAAGTATTGCGTTTCCCTGAGAAACTTTACACTCCCTTGTAAAAGTATTGCGTTCGCCTGAGAAACTTTACGCTCTCTCGTAAAAGTATTGCGTTCGCCTGAGAAACTTTACTGTCTCTTGTAAAAGTATTGCGTTTCCCTGAGAAACATTACGCTCTCTTGTAAAAGTATTGCGTTTCCCTGAGAAACTTTACACTCCCTTGTAAAAGTATTGCGTTCGCCTGAGAAACTTTACGCTCTCTCGTAAAAGTATTGCGTTAACTGAGAAACTTTACGGTCTCTTGTAAAAGTATTGCGTTTCCCTGAGAAACTTTACGGTCTCTTGTAAAAGTATTGCGTTTCCCTGAGAAACTTTACTGTCTCTTGTAAAAGTATTGCGTTTCCCTGAGAAACTTTACGGTCTCTTGTAAAAGTATTGCGTTCGCCTGAGAAACTTTACGGTCTCTTGTAAAAGTATTGCGTTCCCCTGAGAAACTTTACTGTCTCTTGTAAAAGTATTGCGTTCCCCTGAGAAACTTTACGCTCTCTTGTAAAAGTATTGCGTTCGCCTGAGAAACTTTACGCTCCCTTGTAAAAGTATTGCGGTCCCCTGAGAAACTTTATGCTCCCTTGTAAAAGTATTGCCTGAGAAACTTTACGCTCTCTTGTAAATTTACTGTGTTTCATCTATTCTCTTTATTTACCATCACCATAGTTCTTTAGGCACTCCGTTTGGGGGCTCCATATAATAATAAGTAAACATACACAATATGAAATAAAAAAGTACAATAAACGGATGTGTTTGTCTGTATACTCGTGTCATCTGCCCTGTGTAATATTTCTACGCATCTGAACTGTCACATGAGCTGTGAGTCTCACCGCAGGCACAGCAGGTGAAGCAGCTGTCGTGGTACACTTGTCCCATGGCTTGGCAGGCCTGATCAGCAGCATAAACGCCTCCTGTGCACTTTGCGCACGTACCTGCAGACAACACACAGAAGATTCTGGCTTTCATAGATAATCAACGCAGGGGTGTAAATTCCTTACATGATAAAAAAAGAACTATGGTTCATGAATTTCAGTACCATGGCATTACCAAACCATACCACACAGTATAGAAGAAAACTGATTGAAAAGGTTGTGCATCAAATTTACTTTAATGAGATATTCTCTGATTCTATATTTCATTGTTCTGTTTATAAAGAAGTGGAAAATATAAATATTTATTCAATACTTATATAACTAAAATGGCATGATATTCATTTATTTATTTTTGTTCACATTCACTAAACACTGGTTAAACTTTTAATTGAGTAAGATTGTGACATAAACATTTTAACTTAAACAAAATTAACTAAAATTAACTGAGGTCAAATTCTGAAGACATCATGGCAAATGATGAACGTGCAAACATCTCATATCCTACAATGAATGATTCTTCAGCTTGATGAACTGAGCTATCAACATTAGGCACCAGTTTATACCCATGCAAACATTTTCGAATCAGATTCATGACATGGACCTTACCAAAGCATAAAGAGTTTGTGTCCATTTTCTGTGCGTGTGCCAGACAGAGACAGGGAAGTGTCACTGATGTCCTGCTCCTGCAGACAGACTCTGTGTCCGGCGGTAAGCTGAGAACATACTGTGAATTCTCCAGTGTGTGAGGGTGTATTTATATGTGTCAGTGTGTGTGTGTGTGTGTGTATGTGTGTGTATGTGTTTCGGGGAGGA
This sequence comes from Paracanthobrama guichenoti, assembly GCA_018749465.1. Taxonomy (NCBI): domain Eukaryota; kingdom Metazoa; phylum Chordata; class Actinopteri; order Cypriniformes; family Gobionidae; genus Paracanthobrama; species Paracanthobrama guichenoti. The sequence continues at coordinate 3,004,917 of CM031961.1, forward strand.
GACACTGTGAAGACCTTTGATGGATATATGACATATATATCACTAACAGCTGTGTATCACACAGTCATGGACCTGCTGAGATATTACATGGAACTGATGACATCAGTCTAACGCACATGAGTTACTGCAGGGGTTTTCTTTCTTTCTTTCTTTCTTTCTTTCTTTCTTTCTTTCTTTCTTTCTTTCTTTCTTTCTTTCTTTCTTTCTTTCTTTCTTTCTTTCTTTCTATCTATCTAAACCCGATTCCAAAAAATTGGGACACTGTACAAATTGTGAATAAAAAAGGAATGCAATAATTTACAAATCTCATAAACTGATATTTTATTCACAATAGAATATAGATAACATATCAAATGTTGAAAGTGAGACATTTTGAAATCTCATGCCAAATATTGGCTCATTTTGGATTTCATGAGAGCTACACATTCCAAAAAAGTTGGGACAGGGAGCAATAAGAGGCCGGAAAAGTTAAATGTACATATAAGGAACAGCTGGAGGACCAATTTGCAACTTATTAGGTCAATTGGCAACATGATTGGGTATAAAAAGAGCCTCTCAGAGTGGCAGTGTCTCTCAGAAGTCAAGATGGGCAGAGGATCACCAATTCCCCCAATGCTGCGGCCAAACATACTGGAGCAATATCAGAAAGGAGTTTCTCAGAGAAAAACTGCAGAGAGTTTGAAGTTATCATCATCTACAGTGCATAATATCATCCAAAGATTCAGAGAATCCGGAACAATCTCTGTGCGTAAGGGTCAAGGCCGGAAAACCATACTGGATGCCCGTGATCTTCGGCCCTTAGACGGCACTGCATCACATACAGGAATGCTACTGTAATGGAAATCACAACATGGGCTCAGGAATACTTCCAGAAAACATTGTCAGTGAACACAATCCACCGTGCCATTCGCCGTTGCCGCCTAAAACTCTACAGGTCAAAAAAGAAGCCATATCTAAACATGATCCAGAAGCGCAGGCGTTTTCTCTGGGCCAAGGCTCATTTAAAATGGACTGTGGCAAAGTGGAAAACTGTTCTGTGGTCAGACCAATCAAAATTTGAAGTTCTTTTTGGAAAACTGGGACGCCATGTCATCCGGACTAAAGAGGACAAGGACAACCCAAGTTGTTGTCAGCGCTCAGTTCAGAAGCCTGCATCTCTGATGGGATGGGGTTCATGAGTGCGTGTGGCAATGGGCAGCTTACACATCTGGAAAGGCACCATCAATGCTGAAAGGTATATCCAAGTTCTAGAACAACATATGCTCCCATCCAGACGTCGTCTCTTTCAGGGAAGACCTTGCATTTTCCAACATGACAATGCCAGACCACATACTGCATCAATTACAACATCATGGCTGTGTAGAAGAAGGATCCGGGGACTGAAATGGCCAGCCTGCAGTCCAGATCTTTCACCCATAGAAAACATTTGGTGCATCATAAAGAGGAAGATGCCACAAAGAAGACCTAAGACAGTTGAGCAACTAGAAGCCTGTATTAGACAAGAATGGGACAACATTCCTATTCCTAAACTTGAGCAGCTTGTCTCCTCAGTCCCCAGACGTTTGCAGACTGTTAGAAAAAGAAGAGGGGATGCCACACAGTGGGAAACATGGCCTTGTCCCAACTTTTTTGAGATGTGTTGATGCCATGAAATTTAAAATCAACTTATTTTTCCCTTAAAATTATACTTCTCAGTTTAAACATTTGATATGTCATCTATGTTGTATTCTGAATAAAATATTGAAATCTGAAACTTCCACATCATTGCATTCTGTTTTTATTCACAATTTGTACAGTCTCCCAACTTTTTTTGGAATCGGGTTTGTATCTATTTATGGCTGTATTAAGTATGTGTTTGTTTACATGCAAAGGAGATCAGACAGCTTTCTGCTGATAGAGTGCTGGTTATTGAATGCTATTTTTTTTTTTTCCTAAGCGCATGACATGGTGCAAAAAGGTTTAAAAGATTGTGAATTAATTATTTATACCTTTCAGAAATATGTCTTGAATAGATTTTAATGTGTGAGAAACTGTCATTTAATGCCTCCTTTCCTGTTTGGCCTCAAAATCTGTAACCACAGGGCTCATTTATGAGTCAATAGCCCATTAATGGGGCAATTTTCCGTTTGAAAGCTTTGATCAATCTGTGATTATACACTTAAGAATGCATTTCATATTTCCCACAGTCACATACGCTAGTTTCATGTAGGCTATGTAAACGGAGATGTGTGGAGGGATGAAAGGGGAAGAAATAACATGATTAAAGTGTTTGTCTCTTGTGATACCTGTTGGATGGGTTATGAAATCTACTTATCTATTCGTGTTTGGTGACTTTTCACTCATTAAAGTGCCATGCGGTCCTCCGGGCTGTTGACATTGACATGACTGGAATGCTGTCTTCTTCAGGCGTGTGTGGACTCATTACATGAAAGCACAATAGTAAGAGGAATTTGCATTAATAAACAGGCCACATTAATTTCCATGGGGATATTTACGTCAAAATCACTGAAAAGTCGACTTTAGTAACAATCAAACGACTGGGCTAAATTACGCATCCTATCACAGTGAAGGCCTGGCTCATGAATATTAAGTAGGTGCGATGAAATTCTCGGTAACCTTCAAGTGGAGCAGAGCCGTTCTGGCTCATGAATATTAATTAGGAGCGATGACGTTCCTTCGATAACCTTCCAATGGAGGAAAGCTTGGCTCATGAATAATTAATCAATGTCCGCAGGGTGTGAGCTGAAATCCTCGAGTAATCAATATGGACCGAGAAGCAAAGACTGATGCTAGTTAGTTAATCTTATAAACTTCACAGTCACAGACATTGAAGCGTGTGGATTTTTGTGAACGGATTAATCTAATTCCTGATTTGTGTGAATTTGGAGTTAAATCTCTCCTATTTATCACTTTATATTTTCGCTTCATGTTAGGTAAACTGTTTCTTGAATAATGCAATCGCATTTTCCAGCTGTTGTGTGTTCCTGAACGACGCAAGTTTGGACAGGTAAGTTGCGCGCGCACACGCCCTTCCGCACAACAGGTATCAGAACCAGGAAGCGCCTGTGCGGTCAGACTAACCCAATCCACCATGCACGATCCAAGGATTTAAATCAAACGATTTTTTTTAAACGCACACAAGTTTAGGAACCTCTGAAGGGGAATGATGGGCTCGTGTGTGGTTCCAGTGCTCGTTGGATTGATTTTACTGCACATTCACAAAATCTCAGGTGAGTCCTCAAAGAAGCACCACCCCAAACACGTTAAACACCCTCGTCACTGGCATGTTTCATTTATTTGTGCTTTACCAGGTTTTGAAACATTGAAACCTGTATAAATATTTGATGTAAAGAGCTTAGTCCTCATGATATAAAATAGTTTGCATGATTATATTGAGATATGTATGTATGTATGCTGGGTGTTTATATGAAATTGTTTATATTAATGCAATAAAAAAAAAAAGAGTTTTACTGCGTTTCTGAATCTGGCCTCCTTCATGGCCTACCATGAAAATTAACACATTTGCAATTATGACAGCTGCTGTAATGCATATCTTGTTAATTATTGACCGACAATCTGTTACTGTGCAACTGAAGGGCAGTTTGCTGTGACATGCTTTTGGGCAGGGAGGGAAAAACATAAGGCTTTCACTGTTTTCTCCACGGGGAAATGCATATCTCAAAATGTCAACTGTTCTTTGCTTTTCTTTTGACATTTCAGCTTTTGGGATGACATACTTTCATTTGCACAGTGTTGAAAGTGACCTTCAGAGTGAAGCTGTGATTTTAAATGATTAAAATGAGTCGATTTGTTACATTTTCTTGTGTCAGATCAAGATAAAGGGTTTTTTTTTTTTTTATAATGCCAAAGATGGATAAACGAAAATGTACTCTCAGGTGTGATTTGCATTGGATATCTTCCCCTTACCTAACAGTTATGGCTCATGATTTAGTTGCTGATAGCTGAACCTGGTTCAGGCTGGAGGAGTGTGTGTCTGTCCGCTGGCTGTTATTGTCACAAACATGAGTAAATATATGCAGACGCTGTCGTCACTCTTTTGTAGTAATATGAGACGGTGTGAATGTTTCAGATCGGCAGGGATGCTTGTGTCTTGTTGAAAGTCAGTTACATTTTTGTGCAATCAAAATCATGTCTAAACTTGTGAGTGTTGTGCAAGATATTAATGCACATGTACCAGCCTTTGAACAAAGTAGACTTCATTTTAAACAACCAACCTCTTTTTATTTTTACGCCTAATTATGATGCATATCTGCTGTCATGCGCCGAACCTTCTGCAACGTCAGCATTTCGTCAGTTATTATGGGCAAGGTGCTTGTTTTTCCTAATGTAATCCGGGAGGTTCCCAGAATGCCTGACATGTGCAGTGTAATGTGCGTATGTGTTCACTCATGACCTCTTCCTGGTCAAGTCCTGAATCAGTCCTTTGTGTTTCTGTTTGCTTTTATGTGGGTTACAACTCTCTGCTTTCATCCAGGCTGTACTTTCACATGACTCCTTATTGATTGTTTTGCAGGGCAACTCTCTGTCCAAGAGCAGTTTAGATTAATTAGGCTAAATACTTCATTTTAATTTTGCATCATTTTCTAATAAATTGAGTGCTAATAAAGGCCTGTTCACACAAAGCAAAAATAATATATAAAACCAATTGGCAATAAAAAAAATCCTTTCAAATCAATAGCAAAATAAAGTTTAGAAAAAATATTGTTCTTAATGTGACTGGACCTCATTTTTATTATATATATATATATATATATAATATATAAAAATTAGATTTTATAAAATGTGTGTTATTTATTTATTATAAAATTATTTGTAATTGATGCAGTATGTGGTCTGGCATTGTCATGTTGGAAAATGCAAGGTCTTCCCTGAAAGAGACGACGTCTGGATGGGAGCATATGTTGTTCTAGAACTTGGATATACCTTTCAGCATTGATGGTGCCTTTCCAGATGTGTAAGCTGCCCATGCCACACGCACTCATGAACCCCATCCCATCAGAGATGCAGGCTTCTGAACTGAGCGCTGACAACAACTTGGGTTGTCCTTGTCCTCTTTAGTCCGGATGACATGGCGTCCCAGTTTTCCAAAAAGAACTTCAAATTTTGATTGGTCTGACCACAGAACAGTTTTCCACTTTGCCACAGTCCATTTTAAATGAACCTTGGCCCAGAGAAAATGCCTGCGCTTCTGGATCATGTTTAGATATGGCTTCTTTTTTGATCTATAGAGTTTTAGCCGGCAGCGGCGAATGGCACGGTGGATTGTGTTTACCGACAATGTTTTCTGGAAGTATTCCTGAGCCCATGTTGTGATTTCCATTACAGTAGCATTCCTGTATGTGATGCAGTGCGGTCTAAGGGCCGGAGATCACGGGCATCCAGTATGGTTTTCCGGCCTTGACCCTTACGCACAGAGATTGTTCCGGATTCTCTGAATCTTTGGATGATATTATGCACTGTAGATGATGATAACTTCAAACTCTCTGCAGTTCTTCTCTGAGAAACTCCTTTCTGATATTGCTCCAGTATGTTTGGCCGCAGCATTGGGGGGATTGGTGATCCTCTGCCCATCTTGACTTCTGAGAGACACTGCCACTCTGAGAGGCTCTTTTTATACCCAATCATGTTGCCAATTGACCTAATAAGTTGCAAATTGGTCCTCCAGCTGTTCCTTATATGTACATTTAACTTTTCCGGCCTCTCATTGCTCCCTGTCCCAACTTTTTTGGAATGTGTAGCTCTCATGAAATCCAAAATGAGCCAATATTTGGCATGATATTTCAAAATGTCTCACTTTCAACATTTGATATGTTATCTATATTCTATTGTGAATAAAATATCAGTTTATGAGATTTGTAAATTATTGCATTCCTTTATTCACAATTTGTACAGTGTCCCAACTTTTTTTTTTGGAATAGGGTTTGTATATAATTAGTGCTGTCAAACAATTAATCATGATTAATTGCATCCAAAATAAGTTTGTCTTTACATAATGTGTGTACTGTGTAAATGTAAGAACTATTTTTATATATATATATATATATATGCGCTGTGTACTGTGTATAATTATTATGCATGTATAAATACAAAGACGCATCGATATAAGAAAACTTTGTTATATTTACATATATACATACATACATACATAAATAGTTTTTATATATATATATATATATATATATATATATATATATATATATATATATATATAATATATATCTCTCTCAGTACACACATTATGTAAAGACAAACTTATTTTGGATGTGATTTAATCATTTGACAGCATATGTATGTGTGTGTCTGCGTATAATGGTTACTATTATTATTCATTAATATTATATTATTTTTCAGAATGTCATAAAATTGAGGTGACCCCTAACTCTGGCACCATGTTAATCTTCAGTAAGAAGGCAGATCAGGGTCTGAACTGTAGTGTGTGTAAGGATGAAGGTCCGTCTCAGACCTGTAACTCCAACCTCCAACTCACTGAAGCTCGGCCCACTGTCGTGACTTTCAACTGCTCTCAGCCGGGCGACATCTATACTGTGGAGATCAACCAAGACATCGGCGAGTAGCAAAATGAGTCTGAATTATCCATTTGATAAAAATCATCTTGTAAAACACTAACTGTTTACTTTTTATTCCAAGCACAGATTGCTCGTCACCAGCCTGCAGCAACACTATAGTGCATCCGGATTCGACCCGATTCCTGGAGTTCAGCAGAACCTTCACCTGGGATCTGAGGGTTCAACAAAACAGGTTGTTTCAACTGGACTTTCCAGCTCCAGGAATGAGACAGATCAAGCCTACTGAGTCCTGTCCAGACCAACACACCTACACCATCATTACGTACCAGCGCACAGGACCGAACTCCATCGGCACGTTTTGTCGGAACGGTACCATCAGTCGGATACAGGTCTTGTATAAAGGACGTGTGTCTCTGGCGGTTCCCAAAGATATAGACCTTAACCCATCTGACTTTAAAGTGTCCATGGGACCAGATACAAAAGGTTAGAAGAAGTGAAACAGAACAGAAACATTTCATAAATATTTTGTTTTTGATTGCAGTCATTTTATTTCTTGTTCTTTGCAGCTACAACATTGGTTGTGGTGGACGCCAAGCTGCCCAGAGGAATGTCATCTGCTGATTTCTTCACACCAAATTACGTCACAGGCCACCACACTGAGGCCAAAATGAAGTGGAACTTTGCTGTTGAGCCAATGAACAATTTCACAGTTCTCTTTCAACATTACACTTCACCAGAATGCCAGTATGACAAGAAGGTCTCAGTTGATTATGCACTGGGGGACAAGACTACATTCACAAAGGACCTGACGGACAATCAGCCGGCCAATAAACAGGGAGATTTCAGCCTGACTCTGACCAGTTGTGAAACAAAAAAAGGGACTCCTGGACTTTCTTTGAACATAAACGTGGCGGTGTTCAGGGGTGGGAATCCATGTAAGGAGATAAAAAAGCTGTGTCTGAGATATTGCTTTTTAGGGTATATCTGATCTTGATTTAAGTCGTGCTTTTAAAGTTGCAGATAACATGTCCATCTTGCTGTTCTGTTTAGATCTTTGCACTGTGGATCTCCGGAACGAGGAGGGATTGAGCCTGCAAATAGAAAATAAAAACCCAGAGTCGTACTGTGAAATGAGCTTGAACTCTGTGGTGCAGGAGAAAATAGTGATTCCTGCGGGCACCAAAGCTGACCTGTCCTTCCTCGACTGTCCCGTGCAGGACCTGCAGCTGACGGCCACCAAAACCATCGGTAACTAGGAGTGTGTAAATGTGCCACACGTGCTCAGTGGACTGACACCTGAACACAATGAAAAGGATAAGATTTAGACACGAAGAGTCAAAGCCAGACCAAAGAAAGCATTGTTTCCCAGACAGACAGACAGACAGACAGACAGACAGACAGACAGACTTTATTTATGATGGATGGATGGATGGATGGACGAACTGATAGACCGACGGATAGATACAGTAGATGACTTGAAATCATGAAATCAATCTTGACAATCATTTTGAGACCACATTATTTAGATTTTCCCTTTCCTCCATGTAATTCCAGATTGTCCGAGTGCATCTTCTCGTGACATCAGCGGGACGTCCCTCACTATTCCGACGCTGGATCCCAGTTTGCCTGTTCCCCTTCATCAGTTCACCTGGCTGCTCCGTGTGCTTGATCAAGGCACCGTGGATCTCATGTCCCCGAACAGAGACTTGCACCAGTCCGTCCCACTCAAGAAATGTAACGAGAGGGTCTCTCTGCTGATCTCGGAGACGGACGGCTCCAACATCGGACAGTTCTGCTCTCTGGCTGAAGGCACAATCCAGAAGATCCAAATCAAAGGGAATGTTTCCATCACCGTTATTCCTAACACGATAAAAGACCTGAGAGAGGAGAAAGGACCTTTCTTAAAAGTCGCCATGAGTCCAGAGATCGCTGGTATGTCACTACCGTAAAAAAAACTATAATATTGTGAAAATATTATTACAATTTAAAAGAACTGTTTTCTGTTGTATTAGAGTTGACCGTTTCATAGCATATTCTTCTTGCTTTCTTCACAGAGAATGTAATCTACACCGCATCTCCACTCATTTCGGGATCCATGTACCTTGCAACGCCCAACTGGCCCGATGGAATGAATGCTTCCTCGTCCGTTGCATGGATCGTCAACGTTCCTCAAGAGCACAAGGCCGAGCTGCAGTTCACCGACGTCAGCAAGCTCACGTGTGACTCGGGCCACATAGAGGTCGCGATTAGACCGCTGGACTCACAAGGCCAAATGCTGTCCTGGAGAGAAGATCAGAATTTCACCGACACCGTCATCCAACAGCAGAGCTTCTACCTGAACATGTCCAACTGCGAGCCCAAGAGCGGACACTTTGCTGTGCTCTCCAAGATCACACTGCAGAAGGAAGCCAGTGAGGAAACGCTTTCATTTCAGAGTGTCTCTTCATTTGAATGGATTTGTACATTGATCACAGTCTAGTTGTTGTTACAAGTATTGCAATGGAAGATAATCAGATAATTATTCAGTTTTTTCCTCCTTACAGAGACATATCTGGGCATTATCTTGGCCGTAGTCGGGGCGCTGCTCTTGCTGCTGATCATCACACTTATAGTTGTGTGCGTCATTCGAAAGTGAGTCTGAATTTTCTTTTGTATTCTCTTGTGAATTTGTTGTCACACCTTTTCTTCATGAAAATGTCTAACTAGGGCTTAAAAATAAGGTCTTAATTTGACCTTCCACAATTTAAGGCCTTAAAAATGTCTTAAATTGGATCAGAAAGTCTTAAATTCAATATCATGGCATTAAATTAGGGCCCTATGATTTCTGCAATGCAGAATTCATTCATAAAATTGGAATTTACCGTATAATGCGGAAAGTCACGGAATTAGTAAAACTTTTAATAAATCCAAAGTAGGTCAGTACACTTAAAGAGATAGTTCACCCAAAAATGAAAATTGTCATCATTTACTCAGCCTAATGTCGTTCCAAATCCGTAACAAATTGGAATAAAACCGCTCAATTCATATGGATAATAACAATAATGCAATATTCTAATTTTTGCGTACTGTAAGTTAAATTTGCAACTTTAAATGGAAACATAGATATTGTCACATGACATCGCAATATGCAATGTATATGCTGCGTTAACGGCATGTCATATTTACCGTAATTTTGTGATAACACGTGACGTTCTAATCAGAGCTATTCATGTCCTCTGACTGGGAATTCACTCTTCGCCAGGAAGTTTGATTGACAGGCGATCTGACCAATCATAAAGTCAATATTATGTGCCCCAGTTGCTATCCACTATTTTGTCCGACAAACAAACCACATAGTAAAGTTAGTAGATTAATGTCGGTGGACTTGATGTCTTGACGGTTGAAACAACATACCTTCTGATGTTCATTCATGTGTATTTTGTGCTATAACTAGTAGTAAAGAAGAGGTGATCACGTCACTCATGCCACTTGAACTGTCGATCTGTCACGATACATTGAAGAGCTACAAAATTATGTAATGGTTAGTTCACCCAAAAATGTAAATTCTGTCATTAATTACTCGCCCTCATGACGTGCCAAACCTGTAAGACTTTAGTTCATCTTCGAAACCAAAATGAAGGTATTTTTGATGAAATCTGGGATTTCTGTCCTTCCATTGACAGCTTTGCAACTACCACTTTCAAGTTTATAAAGAGATCATAAAACTAATCCATATCAATTGTGCGGTTTGGTCCAAATTTCCTGAGGAGACACTATTGCTTAATATGATGAAAGTAGCATTCTATTCAGTGTTTACTGTGCCAGGGTCACCACTAGTTTTGAAATACTCACTTTGCAGATATTAAAATATTTTCAATGGACAAAGATAAATCTAGAACTAAAAACATTGTCTAGAACTCAAAGCTCAGCTTTACTTTTAGGAATGAATACATTTTCAAACTGTTCTCTTCTCTTTTAGAAGGAAAAGCAAACCTAAGGCCAACAGGTCCTCCATCTTTTTGCCCAGAGGGAAACCTTTCCTTCCTGGTAACGCCACCTTCCCAAAATCCAGAGCAGACAATGAGTCCCACGTCTACGCCTCCATTGACGACCCTACGATGTACGGACATGTTCCGAACAAGAACCAACCTGCAGAGGTGGACAACGGAGCCTGGAGCAACGGACATCAGGTGGACTCGTACCATCCGTTCACGGGACCCTCGGACTCCATCCCGCCGGCTACGGATTTGTCCGCTGAATATTCGCTAGAAGGAAGAGGCGGAGATCGAGATGCATATCAGCCTTTCCTAAAACCGCCCAACACCTTTAATCTTGCAAGGCCTCGTTCTCCGCTGGTATCGCAGGGAAGCTTAGGATTCGAAGATCGTAGGATGGTGGATAATGAGCTGCACACTTTCAAGAGTTTCGGGGATATAAATCCCATTCGTCTGTCTGCCGACATATCCAGACTACAACCAGAAATGGAATCGGACTCTGATTCATATCATGAGCCGGAATACGAGGAGGCAATTTGAGAAAAAAGCCGGATGAGGAGTGGCTTCATATGATTTGCCTGCTCGCTAAACCATTTAACAAACTGCTAACAGTTTATTGGGGGAGCAGAAAAGCCATTGGCTACAAGCCTACACATATGTGCACACAAAGACGATGATGTACTGTAAAATTGATGCTAAAAGGCTATGCTCTCTCTCGCCGCCCTAGTGGCCACATGTACTTTGCATGTATAGTTCATTAAGTTTGGTTTTAAATTTTATTTTTTATTTTTATAGGCTTCTAGCCTGAATGTACCGAATTAACGCTCTTATCAGAGCCATTTGAGAGTCGAATCCCTTTGTGGAAGTGTGCCGTGACTTTCTCTATTGGATATTTGTGTTTTAACAGTGATTTGTCTCAAGGCTACAGGTTTTCTGTGTTTCTGTTTTTCAGTTCTGTATGTTTACGTCATGCATTCCTAAAATAAATTCTCAGGTATTTTAACAGATGTCTGTTTAGAGAATATAGTAAGAATGAATATAAGAAAACACAGACCAGATTCAGAAACAGCTTTCATATTTCCCGCAATGGATTTGGAGAAAACTCAGCAGAACTCTGTGGAATAGATGTTAAAATAAACATTTTACATGCTAAATTCTGGAAGCACCAATATTAAAACTGTTTGATATTGAGAATTCATGTCATGCCTGATAACTGATATTAAAGTGCTGTTTTGGCTTAAAAAAAGAAAAAGAAGAGGGGATCAAAGTAAATGTAGGCATCACAGTAAGAAGATAGGAAAAATGTAAGCTTTAGCAAAATTAATATACATTTTAACATTGTTTACCTTCTAATGCGCTCTTAAAGGTATAATCTAAATGTAAAAATTGGCAGAAGTGAGCATGCACAATTAAATATTTTAAAATGTCTAATATCAGCGGATAACCAATATGAATCTGACAATTTAACACTCAACTGTAAGTGAAAGCATAATCAAATCAGCCAGAATATTTAATAAATTATAGGCATATCAATTTTCTGCATATCTTTGCCTGTTTTATGCCAAATGTGAAAAATATCATACAAGCACATATTTGATAACATTTTATTGAGATAAATGTTCAGGTTATATCAGGCTAGACATTAGTTTGTTAGAAAATAAACAAGTAACAAAGCTAGCTATCTGAAATAATCATCGTTCTGGGTTTTAACAGTTGGCTGGACTTCTTCGTAAAAGACCATTACATCTGATTTCGGCTGTGTGTTTTTGGCTGGAGACTTAATGGAGACTGTCCAAAAATGAACTGGACGTGTCCTTTATTACAGTGTTCAATCTTTGATTATAGGTCAGCTTTCGTATCTGAACCTTTTTATGGAGTAAGATGACATTCTTTGCTCGCCTCAAGGGAAAAATATACAATTACGGCGCAAACACAATGCAAGCAGGATTGTGCAATGGAAAGGATAGTTTAAGGTCAAGCGCTGGATGACCTCAGACGATGTTGAACTCGCAGACGGAGGCCCGCTCCTCGCGACAGTTCTCGTCCAGCCACTTTCCGACGGAGAGCACGGCGCAGTTCTCCGCGCTGCCGCCGTCAGGCTGCCGGAGCTTCCAGTTCTTGTAGCGGATGTTTGAGCCGGTCTGGTCCTCCCACACGCCCTCAATTTTCATGTCGTTTACGCCCAGCCAGATTTCAGCATCTGGTCCGATGCTCTGGCGCACATAATCATGGAGTTGCGTGTTTTCGTCAGATGACACCGGAGTGCTGAGGATCCCTCCCTTTGCGATGCAGTCTTCGTTGGCCGTATGGTAGCGCTTCTTCACGGCGTCCACCAGAAAACACTTGCCGGGGATCTTCATGCCTCTCAGGCAGACTAGTGGAGAATAAAAGACATTGTTTGTAATCTTTAAAAGGCTCATATACTGTAAAACAGAGTGTGATTGTTGTCGTTTTAAAATAAAATAAAAAAGTGTAACTCAAAACCCAGGACATTTTGAGCTCATTAACATACAACTGGCCATATTTAGCCTACATATTAACACCTGCAACTTGCCCTTCCCTGATACGCGGAGGTGTGAGCCACGCCCACACATACAGGTCAGCCAATCACAACAGTGGTCATTTACATATATCCTCAGATGCAGAATAAACTGCTGTTTAACCCCTTAAAGGTGCACTATGTATATTTTAGCGCCATCTAGAGGTGAGGTTGTGAATTGCAAACACTCACCCCTCCCTTTCGAAAGCACATTGAGAAGCTACGGTGGCCTACACAGGACAAAGATGTCGTCGTCTGAGACAGCAGAGAGTAGCTAGAGCTCTGTAGAGCAGTTTGTCCCTTTAGGGCTACCGTAGAAACATGGCGCTGCAAAATGGTGATTTCACTGTAAGGGGACACGCGGTGTATGGAGATAGAACCGGCTCATTCTAAGGTAATAAAAGCATAACGGTTCATTATGTAAGGTCTTTATACACCTCTGATAACATAGTTATGTATATTGTATTTCTGTCAATAGATCCTCATAAATATTACACACTGCACCTTTAACCTGCTAGTGGGGCTTTTGGCGATTTTAATTTAAAATTTTACATATTTTAATAAATCAACATAAATTAGGTATTGTTCAAAAGCTTACAAACTCAAAATTAACCTGTTTTGAAATTGGAAACGGTACTCTCAATTCTTTCAGCAGGCTCCTCCCCTAGTGGGCGGTGTCAGGTTTCATATTACTACATTTATTTGAACTACTCCGTGATCAAAACCTTTTTTAATCTTGACAAAACACATATCATTGGAAAGGTCTGAGTCTCAGGGTTCCATATTTTGTGATATTTGGACAGAAATGTATTAATTTCTTACAGGAGGCATAAAAATAAAAAAATCAATGGAATGTGGGTGACACCCGGTGGCTATGTTTGGTACAGCGCCTGAACAAAATCTCATGGGAACTTCAAATTTGGAGCACATCTTGGTTAGACATATGGCTTTGATTTTATAGTAATTTTAGAGAAAAAAGTATATAGTACATTTGATTTACAGTAAATTTAAACTTCCATAACTTTTTCATACTTTCATTTGAAGTGCTTGAAGTGTCTTCTCTCAAACAATACCAAACTTCAGTCTATTTTCCAAAGCATTCCTGAATTACAGTCATTCAGGTTTGGATAGTGCAAAAAGAGGGGTGACGGGGTGAGTGGGAAATGATCATCTAAAATTAAATTATGACTGACTTTGGTGCAGGAAACCTTTATTAGTATTATAAGTGAACTTCAGGGAAAAATTATATAAAATGATAAAAAAAAAAATGAAAAAAAACAATCCACCTGTTCGAACAAACTCATTTCTTTGGCTTGGAATGGAAACTACTGTAGAGTGATGTTTGGCTCGTGTTAATTAGTCCATTTTTAAATGATTAATTGTTATAAAATATGACATATTTGTCTCAACATTCCCTCATAGATCAAACACTGAATGACATCTGGCTCTAAGTTCTCCAGGGAAAACGCACGCTGTAAGAATCATCAAAAGCTGCACGTGGAGACCATGTGTCTTATGTAAGTGGACAAACTCTAATCCAAACAATACGCCACAGTTTATGGTACAACGTGTTCGTTTTCGAGTCTCTACTATTTTTAGTTTTTTTACAGTGGAGCAGACGAGTCAGGAGTGGGTTAGGGTTATATCATGCCGTCTGGATGCGGATGGATTAAGGCGTATAGCTCTCACCCGTCTGCAGAGCCTGCTGCTCCTTCAGATGATTCAGTTCCTCCACGATGTCATTGATCTGCTGCTGCAGGTCCTCCAGAGCAACGCTGGCTCGAGCATCTGAGTCTGACACGGACAGGACACAATCAGCAGCCAGTTAAATAAACTACACTGAAGGAAAATTAAGCCTTTTTTAGTATTACAGTAAAGAGAATCAAAGAGGATAATGGCAATTACAAAAAAGAAAAATAGCTAAATGTGTGCATTACAATAATTCATGCGTTTTCTTAAATGCAATATATATAAATTTGTTATTGATTATTATATTTATTTATTTATGGATGGATGCATTTTCAATTAATTTGTTTACATGTATATGTAATACATTTTTATTTATTTGTTTTTATTATGTTTAATACATTTTATTACATTAGTTTAATAAATTAGTTGTTCTTTTTGTAGCTAATTTTTAACCCTTACAGTTAACTGTGTTCAACTTGATTCAAATAAAAAATGTTAATTTTAAGATCAGTAAAATCCAAACTTATCAATGCACAGAACTTTCTCAAAATCTATGCAGCTTTCAACTTTAATAACCAAATGAGTAAAGGATCTAACTGAAGACAAAAATCGTACCTTTTTTAGCACTGGGTTTCTTTCTGAGAGTGTTCTGCTGCTGTGAGGAGTGTGTGAGGAGCAGCAGGACTGCGAACAGAAGACAGCCGTCTCTGAGTCTCATGGTGAAGTCTGGAGAACGAGGACAGATCTCTGCTTCTCAGTCCAGCTCACGCAGGAAAACTGCTGCAAGAGGAACCGCTGCAGTCGCTCTTCATCCTGAGCAGAGAGGAGGAGTGACATCCTCACACGCACACACAATCACACACACAGACAGACAGACACACACACACAGGCAGACAGACAGACACACACACACAGGCAGACAGACAGACAGACAGACAGACAGACAGACACACACACAGACAGACAGACACACACACAGGCAGACAGACAGACACACACACAGGCAGACAGACAGACACACACACAGGCAGACAGACAGACAGACACTAACACACACAGACAGACAGACAGACAGACAGACACACACACACACACACACACACACACACACAATCACAGACACTAACACAGACAGACAGACACACACACAATCACACAGACAGACAGACACATACACACACATACACACACACACACACACACACACAATCACACAGACAGACACTCATGTACAGACAGGCAGACAGACAGGCACACACACAGACAGACACACAATCACACAGACACTAACACAGACAGACAGACAGACAGACAGACAGACAAATCACACAGACACTAACACAGACAGACAGACACACACACAGGCAGACAGACAGACAGACACTAACACAGACAGACAGACAGACAGACACACACACAGACAGACAGACACTCATGTACAGACAGGCAGACAGACAGGCACACAGACAGACAGACAGACAATCACACAGACACTAACACAGACAGACAGACACACACACAGACAGACAGACACACACACACACAGGCAGACAGACAGACACTAACACAGACAGACAGACAGACAGACACACACACACACACACACACACACAATCACACAGACACTAACACAGACAGACAGACACACACACAATCACACAGACAGACAGACACACACACACACACACACACACACACACACACACACACACACAGACACTAACACAGACAGACAGACACACACACAATCACACAGACAGACAGACACATACATACACACACACACACACACACACAGACAGACACATACACACACAATCACACAGACAGACACTCATGTACAGACAGGCAGACAGACAGACACACAGGCAGGCAGACAGACACAGACAGACACACACACACACACAGACAGACACTCATACACAGACAGACAGGCACACAGGCAGACAGACAGACAGACAGACACACACACACACACACACTGACAGACACACACACTGACAGACACACACACATTCTTGTACATCTATCTTTGTGAGGACATTCATTGACACAATACAATCTCTAGCCCCTTACCTTAACCCTACCCATCACAACTAAGTGCCTAACCCGAACCCTTACCCTTACCCTAACCCTACCCTTAACCTAACTATAACCTTATTCCTAAAACCAAGTCTTCACCCTCAAACAGGCCTTTAAAGGGCTCTCAGAAAGTGAGGACCGGCTAAAATGTCCTCACTTTACTCTCTTTGTCCTCACTCCGCTGGTCTAAAACTCAAACTGGTCCTCACAGAGATAGTTGTACAAGTACACACACACACACACACACACACACACACACAGACAGACAGACAAACAAATACACACAGACACACACACGTCTGGTTTACTATCTTCGTGGGGACTCTCCATAGACATAATGGTTATTAAACTAAAATTCTCTCCCCTTACACTAACTCTACCCCTAAACCTACCATCACACAAAACTTTCTGCATTTATACATTTTTTAAAAAAAAACCTCGTTCTGTATGATTTATAAGCCGTTTTCCTCATGGGGTCCTCAATTTAGGTCCCCAAGGTGACACACGAGTCCCCAAGAGTGCATTCAGGTTGAAGTGCCCACCGAGACAGAATCAGGGTGTGTACTAAATCTATGAAAAGGGTTGAAAGTGTATATTCAATAATGGTGTGTGCTTATGTATATAGAACTGCCTTGCCCGGTTTCTCTCTCCATTGTTTTTCATTCATTTAAAAAGCTCCTATGATTTACTTTGCAGATTCTAAAATTGGATCCATATTTAGGATGAATTTACTAACACAGATGAGCCTGTTCTCAGGTTACTCAGAGCACACTCAAGAGTCCCAGAACATTTGAGGTCTGGTCAGGACACATTTCCCATCATGCATACCTCTGGTGTATGAAGTTGTTATCTGTGCATGATAGCTGCTGTTTGTTTTGTGTTCATGCCAGAGGAAGAAGCAGAGCTATTATGGGATGGAATAGATCCAGGCTCACAGCGGCTGTCTGGAGGGCCTGAGCGCTCGGATCTTCCTCAGCCGACACGTGGCAGAAGACACGTCCTGCAGCACCTGTCAACTACACAGTTCTGTGAATCCTTAAAGTCACCATGAAATCAATGGAATATTGCAGCATTTATTATAAATGATTCATCTATGTACATCATTATTAAATAACGCCTGATGATGAAATAATAACTGATGGTGTGAGGGCGGGGCAACCTGCCACTCACAAGAGATCCACCAATAGCAAACCACAGCCATCCAACCAATTCCCATTGGACAAAATCAAGTCCTAATCTACATTTGTTCTTGTTTGTGAAGCCATTTCACTGGTATACGTCACAATAGGGAAGAAATGTCCTGCTCTGAGACATAAAAATCACCAACACACAATGACTTCAAGGACTCTCATCTACTAAATTCAGGTATTAAAAAGCCTCAAATGCTTAAATTGCATTCAAATTTATAAGGAAAACATCTGATTTGAGTGAAGAGACATTTAGCGTTCAGTCATTTGTTAAAAGCATGATTCAAACCAGCCTAGTCTGAGTCCAGACAGATGGAAAAATGAACAAAACAAAAACAGCAATGTTATATAACCGCAATAAAGGACTCTATGTTAACTCAACACATGACAAACGTCATAGGAAACTTAACTCATTTATTTGAAAAACAAACAAAAAAAAAGGTACAAAAACAGCTATCCAAGGAATCCCACTTTCGGTCGTTTGTTGCCAAGACTTTCTTCTTTCTGCAGCAGTTCCATGAGCGGCGCATGAAGAGTCTTTCCCACACGCTTCCCGGCCTACGACACAACACCATAACAGTGAATAGATCAGCCAGTTTACACAAGTGAAAGTGTGCAAAAATAAAAGCTCTAGACAGGCTCAGACTGTCTGCTGGATGCACAACACGAGCTGGAGGAAACTCTCTAATACACAGTAATGTAAACTCCAGTGTGTAGGTGCCAAAGTTTAACCCAATAACGTCTACTGCATCATATACGATAAGGGATTTGAACAAACTCCTTCTAAATAGGAGTAAAAGTGATGCCTTAGCAAACACCACTAATTCTAAAAGTAAAATAAAAGCTCAAGAAAGTTTAAAACTACAGTGGAAAATAATCTGACCTCTGTCATCTCAAAGATGCTCTCCGGGTCCAGACTTCCTCTTCCCATCTTCCTGACGCATGTGACCATTCCTTTGTGTGTGACTGATATCAGGAGACTGGCCACAGAACAGGCCTTTTCCTGCAGTGTGGCGTCCACCACGTGCCTGTGACCAATCTGAAGGCCACAAACGCAAACACATACGATATAAAAAGTTACATAAACATAACGGTATATGACACGAGGAGAGTGGTGCATTGTGGGTAATGGCCCAGGCTTTGCTGTACCTTGCACAGGGTTACGATGCACGGCACATTCTCCACATTGATTCGCATGCAATCGTACGGGTCGTCTGACAGCTCGATCTCCTTCCCGCCCTCCTCATCCTCAGATATGTGCACTTTGGGAATTCTGTTTCGGAAAAGGGATGTGCTTCTCGTCACTCATTTAGGATTTTCACAACATTTAGTGACTTTCAATCACGTTTATGATTAAAGCATAACATTTTTTATAGTGGACTGACAGCCGAATGCATTAATCCTTGGAATTTATATGATTTATTTTCATAGCAAAACAAAAATATGTCCTGAAATATACTAAATAACTGCTTAAAAACTGATTAAATACAGTAGAATATAATAAAAAATAATATACATATTCACTAAAGAAAGTTTTGCTATTGTTAACTATTACAATTTGTTAAATTAAATAAAGCTGAAATAAAATAAAATATAAATATTAGATGGAAAATATTAATGCTGCCTTGGCAAACA
The DNA here is from genome assembly GCA_018749465.1 of Paracanthobrama guichenoti. Lineage (NCBI taxonomy): Eukaryota > Metazoa > Chordata > Actinopteri > Cypriniformes > Gobionidae > Paracanthobrama > Paracanthobrama guichenoti. The sequence continues at coordinate 3,024,571 of CM031961.1, forward strand.
AGTTGAAGTATTAAAATTACTAAAATAAATACAAATAAAAAATGCATATAAATAAAAACTAAAATGACAACTGAAAATACACAAATAAAAGCTAATTCATAATAATATTATATAAATAATACTAAAATAACACAGAGACACATACAGTAGTAACTGACCGTGTATTAAACAGAGCAGCTTTGATTGCGATGGATATGGCGTCAAACAGGTTTCCGTCACACTGCAGCAGCTGTCCAGACAATCATGCATTTATATAAAGAATAAACCAACAGCATTCAGTGAATTTAATGAAATGAATCAATCCCAGGATGCTGCGTGACTTGTGTTCGCTCACCAGCACGTCCACGTACAGCACCCAGCAGTTCTCCCCCGGGCAGATGCAGAGGGAGCGCAGGTCCACGCTGTGCCTGTTGTTGAACACTTTATAGAGTACGTTACTAAGCTCCACCCCCAGCTCCTCCCCGCCACGCCCCTCAAACTCCGGAGTGGCGTTTGCTGAGCTGCAAAAGAAACGGCAAGCAATTTATACACATCAGGAAGGCGAGAAAACCGACGTGACTGATTAGCACGTACATCATGGACATATAAACACACATCTATGGATATTCACTGCTAATTTGCATATTTATACACTGAAGTACCAGCACTGGTCAATTATGTACGTATCTCGACACATACTGTATGTGCTAAACTGTCTAAATTGCATCGGATCGGTTCTGAAAAAACGCTATTGTGCATCCCTATACTGTCTTAATAACTGTGTTGTATCTTATTCATTAATCCTTGGAATTTAATTTTTTTAAATTTAAAATTGGAACTTTTTAATATAAATAAATATATTCAAAACAAAACAAATGTCCTGAGATATACTAAATATTGCTCACGGGAGAACTATGAAAGCTTGTTTCTGCCACAGAATAAAACAAATTAAAAAAAGGTAATTGCAACTTTTTCTCAGAATTGCATGATATAAACTCGCAATTGCGTGTTAAAAAGTCAGAATTGTGAGATAATACGTTTTTTTTCTTTTAAATGGTTTTATTCCGTGGCGGAAACGAGCTTCCATAGAGAACTGCTTAAACAGAACTAAACTTAATTATTGTTAACTAATACTGTGTGTGTGTGTGTGTGTGTGTGTGTGTGTGTGTGTGTGTGTGTGTGTGTGTGTGTGTGTGTGTGTGTGTGTGTGTGTGTGTGTGTGTGTGAGTGAGTGAGTGTATGCGTGTGTATATTATATATATATATATATAGACACACACATACACAGTACTGTGCAAAAGTCTTAGGCACGTTGGTATTTTCACAATGTGTTTAAGCCAGTTATTTATATCTTTTACTGTAGTGTGTCAGTAGGAAATATCAGTTTACATTTCCAAACATTCTTTTTTTTTTTTTTTAATGCTGAAGTCGTCTGCCAGCAGCCGGTATGATCTGATCTCACCATCATCTGTCTGTGATTACATGAAGAGACAGAAAAAAACTGAGACGGACTAAATCCAGAAAATGTAAAATGTAAACTGATATTTCCTACTGACACACTACAGTAAAATATATAAATAACTGGCTTCTTCAAGTGTCTGGGAGACGTTGCCACAGTTCTTCTGGATTTAGCCCATCTCAGTTTGTTTCTTCACGTAATCACAGACAGACTCGATGAAGATGAGATCAGCTCTCCATGTGGAGCATAGAGACTATTGTCAGACTCTTTATGCATACAGAAATCTCACTGGATTATTACAATTAATGGCAATTCATTTATAAATGTAAACTGATATTTCCTACTGGCACACTACAGCAAAAGATACAAATAACTGGCTTAAACACACTTTTGTGTGTAAAAATACTAGTGAGCCCAAGACTTCTGCACAGTACTGTGTGTGTGTGTGTGTGTGTGTATTTATATATATACCGTATATACCCGGATATAAGACTAGGTTTTTGTCCTAAAAATAAGCTGAAAAGTGGGGGGTCGTCTTATATTCGCGGGAAACAGTCGAGGGCGCCAGCACGATAGGCTACGTAATTAGTGACAGTGTTATGAATTAAATAAACAGTGAAGTGCCGCCATGGAGAAGTCAAGAGATCATTTTGAGAAGAGAGCTTCAAAAGCTGGTCAAATAAACCAACACCGTCGAAACAGTTATGACACCAACTCTAAACTTATGGTCGTGAATGAAGCAGAATCAGCTAATAATTGCAAAGCTGCCAAACAATTTGGAGTCACAGAATGCAATGTTCGGAGGTGGCGAGCACCTTTCCCCCAAAAATAAGTCTGGAAAATGGGGGGGGGAAATTCGTCTTATATTCGGGTATATACACGGTATAATATTTTTTTTTTTTGTGCATGTGTTAATTAAAATAAAGCTGAAACTAAATAAAAATCCAAAATATTGGATGAAAAACTCAGAAATGTTGCCTTTGGCCAAAATGACTACATTTAAAACTAAAAAATAATAAATGAAAGCCAAATAGAAATATAAAAAGCAAAAACTAATACAAATGCTAAAAGCACATAACAAAACTACTAAAACGAAAATTTAAATATAGAAATTATAATTTTTTATACTTAATATACATTTTATATTAATTTATTTAAATTATTAATAAATGCTATAATAGTATATAAATCTTATTATATATATATATATATATATATATATATATATATATATATATATATATATATATATATATATATATATATATATATATATATATATATATATATATATATATATATATATATATATAGCTCCCACTATTCATGTAAACCTACACACATGTATTATGTACTCAAATATCTTCATGTTCTATTATTCATAATGATTTTTAGAAGCCATCGCACACTCTCGTTGGTAGAGCTGGTAGTGACTTACAGAGTGTCTGTAATGAAGGTCGCTTGATGGCTTTTTAGTGAGACGGGATGCATCTATAAATATGATTGTGGCGAGGTAGACGAGCGAGAGACATGGGAGGAGCGAGCGAGACCGGTGCGTGATTGAGAACGAGCGTCACCTGCGAAGGACGAGAGAGGACCAGGCCTGGACTTTATTTTGAGTTTTATTTATGGTTTATTATGTGCGTGCGTGGCAGTCGTCCGTGAGGGGCTGCCCGCGGTTTACTTTCCTTTTGTTTTGTTCGCCGGTTCCCGCCTCCTTCTTCCCATACAAACTACATTACAATGATTTTTAAACACTCACCAGTCTACAAAAAACTCCAGATAACCTTCATCTGGCACCATGGGTTTGGGTTTCCCAATCTCTGCCTTTACTCCTACGAGGACATCTGTGTGTCCCTGTCAAACACACACACACACACACACACACACACACACACACACACACACACACACACACACACACAAAAACACACTGCATCACAAAAACACTGGTATTGCACCACATGCTATAATAAACCGTTTAATTCAGCTTATGTAACAGAGGCCAGCTAGTAGTTGCTGTGCGAGTAAACCTCACTCCTCTCATCTCAAGAGACACTCTAACGACTCACGCTAGTGGTTGCAGACTTTAGCCTACTTAGAGCGTCCGACTCTCATGCTGGCGGACCCGAGTTTGAGTCCCGCTTGGTGTGGGCGGGTCGAACAGGAGGGGTTACATTGGTGCCATGACCCGGATGGGAGTGAGGTTTGGGGGGTGAGTGTAACGGAGGCCAGCTAGTAGTTGCTGTGTGAGTAAACCTCACTCCTCTCATCTCAAGAGACGCTCTAACGACTGATGCTAGTGGTTGCAGACTTTAGCCTCCTTATTAGAGCGTCCGACTCTCATGCCAGCAGACCCGAGTTCGAGTCCCGCTTGGAGCGGGCGGTTTGAACAGGAGGGGTTACACTTACAAGACTGATTTTAGCAGAACCATCAGTGTTTGACACCACATCCGTCTCGATCTCCATGTGTCTGTAGTCTTCACATCCTCGTCCGTCCAATCTCAGGTCATCCTGTCAACAATATTCACAATTTAACCCTGAGGTGCTAATAATAAAGTGTCAGGTTGATGCTTCATGATGTGTCCGAATCTCATTAGAACGGATTAGACTTCCTTTCAGGTGGATAACACACTTCCAACATTTTCCAGGACAAATGTTAGTCTGTTGATGTTTTAATTTGCTTTGTTATACTGTACACATTTACATTTAAGAGCTGTCATTATGTCAGAGACACATTTAAAAAACAAAAAGAAGACATATTACAGTTTAATGTGTTTATCTCCTACTGACACATCTAGGATCACAAATATAAATACAATATGGTCAAACTCAACAGCATGAACACATCAGTTCACATCAGAATATGCGTCTTTTTACAGATGTACACATTCTTTCTGCCCTATTAACTGAATGTTAAATAAACACAAATTATATTTTTTCAACCGTGTGATCTGACTTACTCGAACTCCGTGGATTAGATAAACCTTCTCCGCTTCGCTCACTTGAACTGCTGCCATGTTTCAAACACACGCACTATATTCTGCGTCATCACAAAGCGCGAGGAGCGGGCAGCGAAGGCGGAGCCTGGAGCTAAACAACCAATCATATGCCAGCTCGTAAAAAATCTGTGTAATCTGATTGGATCAGGAATATGTCAATTCCTTCAGCAGGAACTACATTCGGCGCACATGTGTTCTGTATATCGCCAATGTGGTATGTATATTATATTTAAACACATACAAAAACTGTACACAAAACGATTAATATTATATCACATGTTTTCTGCGCTCTATACAGTTGTATTGATCTATGATAGGTCCGCTTCTTGGTTTTGCGTGTTCAATATACTGTAAACATGGCGATCGGTTTGTTATGATTATAATTTTTGACTACTTACATTATAAACTTTGACTACTTACAAAAACTGTGTAAAGTCACTGTCATACCATGATAAAGTGATGGTAATGCAATGTCAAGAGGAATTTTCAGTCTTTTTATGCCAATTAATCTAATTTATATTTATTTTTTCTTATTCCATTTATTGTATTTTTGTTCTGTGATTTATAGCTGTATATTATTATTATTAATAAGGACGTGCTGAAACTATCAGTGTTTTCTTTTGCAGTTTGAATAAAGCTTAGTTATTAAATATTGTAGCATATAATTAAAAACATTTATTATAGGACTTTAGCTGTCTGATATTATTATTATTATTAAGCTAGTAGTGCTTAAACTGTCTGTTTTCTTTTGAGGCTAGACTAAAAGGGGGGAAAAATTAACTGACCCAAGATGCTTAGCGATGGAGAAGCAACAGAACTGCTGTCATTTCTCACTCTGGGGACGAGAGCTGATGTCAAAGGTCAGGCCTCAGGATACATCCTGGGCCTCACAGGAAACCGGGACGGGTGCCGGTACCTGCAGTCTAAGCCAGACTTCCTCAAAGCCCTGGTGACTTTAACCAGCGACCCCTCCATCGCCATCGTCAAGGACTGTTTTCATGCCCTGATCAACCTCTCGGCGGACGAGACTCTTCACCAGCCTTTGGTCAAAGAGACGGACTTACTGACCAAACTGCTCCCGAAGCTACTGGACCCGGAGTACGTGTTTGCGGATCGGATCTGCACCATCCTCAGTAACCTGAGCCGACACGAGCGGACGTGCAAGGAGGTGTTCAGAGCTCTGCAGGAGCAGAATATCGGACTGGACCGAGTGGTGGAAATCTTCTGCACTGAGGGTTTCAATAAGAAAGCTTCACTACACTATCTGGGACCCCTGCTGTCCAACCTCACACAGCTGCCCGAGGCACGGCACTTCATCCTGGACAAGGACAGGTACGCTGCACTAGAGCTGTACCCAATGGTTACATACTAAAACACTGCATTATCATATTTCCAAAACCATCGTATTATCATAGTGTCAAACAAAACATGGTATTATCATGGTACTGGTAAAAGAAAACCATAATACTGTGCAGCATGTTCAAAAACATGGTATTCATTGTAGGAGTAAAAATACATGATATTACCATATAGTACATGACCAAAAAACATGGTATTACCAAGGTAGGAGTAAAAAATATATAATATTACTATAGTACATGACCAAACACATGGTATTTTCATGCTAGGAGTAAAAATTATATGATATTACCATAGTATGTGACCAAACACATGGTATTACCATGGTAGGGGTAAAAATAAAAGATATGATATTACCATAGCACATGAACAAAAACATGGTATTATTATTATGGTAGAAGTAAAAACAGATAGGACATTATCATAGTACGTTTAAAAACATGGTATTACCATGGTATGGCTTAAAAAGGCACAATGTTATTATATTAACAGAAATGTTGTATTATCATCATGGTACAGGGGAAAAAGCTATGATATTACCATAGTTCATGTCCAAAAACATGGTATTATTATGGTACAGGCAACATGATGTTATCATGGTAGCTCTCCAGAAGCATGGTGATGCAGTGGTATTAGATGACAGTGGTTGTATATTGTTTGTACAGGTGTGTGATTCAGAGGCTTCTGCCGTACACACAGTACGAGGAGTCGAGCACCCGGAGAGGAGGGGTGGTGGGAACGCTCAGAAACTGCTGCTTTGACTACGGTACGAATGCCGCTGGTGTTTGCTGAGTAAATAACTGTAAAGAGCATGTGATCACTGCAGCGTCTATTACTTAAAGGAAGTCAATGCAAAAATGAGTGCTTTTAATCATTTTTGTCCGTACAGCCCATCATGAGTGGTTGCTTAGTGATGCGGTGGATATTTTACCGTTTCTTTTATTACCATTGGCTGGACCAGAGGAGCTCTCCGAGGAAGAGAATGAAGGTGATGCTCTTTAAATCAGATTAAGCCTGACAGATACAAGTACTTCATAATGTGCTTTGTGTTAGTAGTGTTAACTTTCCTTACTGCTGATGCAACACTTGTCCAGTAGATGGCGTTCTTTACTCATTTTGATGACAGGCAGGTTGAATGTTTATTTTATTTCCAACAGCACATGTAAGGAAAATGGAATGAACAGTGGAAATGCTGCCATTACAGCAGGAAGTTGTGCATTTGCTAAGTCAGAATCTTCAAAGTTTGCGGTTTCATAAAAGCTGTTTGAAGTGTTTATACGCACCATAGTCTCCTCTTAATGCACCACGCTTTCTGACCAAAAATAGCTAATATGCAGATTGCAAAAAGGAGAGGAACTTTCCTAGTTAATAAGTGACCTTTCTGAAGTGCTTTCATGGTCTGTACTTCAGTTCATTTGCAGTATGTTTGAGCTATATAATTGGCAAGCATTGCTCATACTAGAAAGTGTTCTAATGGTGAAGTGTGTCATTTTTGTGCCACTATTTTAACAGCAAAACAATGATACACCTTTAACATATTTATTCCTATAACTCTGTGTCTGTTTTTACAGGTTTGCCGGTGGACTTGCAGTACCTGCCGGACGATAAAAAGAGAGAAGATGATCCTGATATCCGCAAGATGCTCCTAGAAACACTCATTCTCGTAAAAATCTCAAATTTTTCACATATTAAATCCATCATTTGCCTGTGTTTAAGTAATTGCCATACGCTACTGTTCAAATGTTTGGGGTCGGGAAAATGTCTTAAAGTTGTTGAAAGAAGTCTCTTCTGCTCACCAAGGCTGCATTTATGTGATAAAAAAATACAGTAATGTGAAAATAAACGTGATACATTTTTCTGGATTTTTTGATGAATAGAAAGTTCAGAACAGCATTTATTTGAAATAGAAATCTTTTGTACCATTATAAATGTCTTTACTGCCACTTTTAATCAAATTGAATGCATCACTGCTGAACAAAAGTATGACGTCCTTTTAAAAAAAATTCATATTGACCAGTGAGCACAAACTTTTGAACGATAGTGTATAATCACGATATTTTTCCTCCTGTTTGTTGGTTTGTCTGTCCTGTAGTTCAGTTTGTTAATGATCTGTTTGTGTTCAGCTTACAGCAACTAGAGTGGGCCGAGACATTATGAAGAACAAGAACGTTTATCCCATCATGAGGGAGTTTCACAATTGGGAGACAGATCCGCATGTTGTTTCAGTCTGTGAGAAACTCGTCCAGGTATTGTAAAGATTACTCTGAAAACATCTAGGCAGCATTGCATTGCAAAAACATAGCTTTTTTTCTCTAAGCAGTGAGTATTAGTTGATATGAGACTATTTTACGCAGTGTTTGTGGGTACTGTGTTATTTACTGTACCACATTATTAGCCTATTAGGTCCAGTTCAGTGCAAATCAGTGCAATTCCATCCAGTTGCACTATTGTAGATGATGTAAAAAAAACGTGGCTCATTCGGGTATTTTTCAGACTGTAAACAAACCTGTCGCTTACTCAGTCATGTATATGTAGATAACGAATTCAACCTCTCCAGACACGTCTGAAGTCTATTGCAGATATAGATATTCATACGTACTTCTAACTATGGTTGCAGACGCTCAGTCAACTTGCTCTCGAAAGTTCACAGACCAGCTTTGACTGTTCCAATATGGTGGACAGCTTACATATAGCAGCCCATAGAAACAGACGCTAATGAGGCATCTATGTATATATACTGTACCTATGACTACAACTATAAAACTAAAAGCTAGTGAGCAAATACAGATGGCAGAACACTGAATAATATTACTACATGAAACAAAGAGGAAAATTGCCAAAGCCAACATGCTTAATAATTTAACTCCTTGATATCCATGAAATAAACGCTTCACTAACACACTCAATGTCACCAATTACTACGACCAATTTACCATACCTTTTAGCCTACTCAGTAGAGCTGCATTTTTTGTGGAGCAGGAAGTTGTGTCAATTGTGCCAATCAAAATGTGACTGTGTTAGGAGGAAACTGCAGCATTACTGAGCTCAACGGCTCTGGTCAAGCTGTGATATAAACGAAACAAGTGGCTATTTTTAAAAAGGGGAGGAGCTGTTTGATATGTCCCACCTAGTTGACCACATTGAATAATGCTGTGCGTTTCAAGGAACTTCAGTGGGCCTTTAAAATCCATTTTCACATTCATTTTGACTGATGGGGCAGGATAGTCCGGGTTAAGGGGCAACGCCCCCTCACGCCCCCCCCACCGGCCCTGCTATTGCATCTCTATTGCATCACTTTTGCAAGGTCGTTGCATGCAACATTTTCTGTGGATGTGGATTGTTGTGCTTTGGAAGACCCCAGACAGTATGCAGATCAGTTCCAGTCCTCCAAAACCAGGATTTATGAGTTTGGTCGAAAAAAGCAGGAGACACTAATTTGGTGGAAAAAGCCTGTTCCTTGCACCGTGGCAGGCGTATATTTGGGTACGGCCCCATGGAAAAGATGTCACAGGGTCTCCTATTAAAGCATGATATTCTCCATAACGTCTGGGAGATCCCTTTTGAACTCTAGGCCAGAAGCAGTGGTTCGGCCATTTGCCTCAACCCAACCATTTTAATTAGCGTCAATAAAACAGCTAATATGCCAAGCACAGAACGAGGCTAATATTTATCCAGGATTAATGGGCGCTTTTTCATAATGCAGCAGTTTCTAACTAACAAGACTTTAACAGCTATCATGTTACTGACGTTTTTCCATGTTGTCGGGTTCCCGAAATTGGTGCTTGGGAATGACAGTAAAACTGAAGTGCTGCCTGGCATCTCATTAGCTCCCGTCCTGCATCATTACCACTGTTCTCTTGATATGCAACTCTTGACGGAACGTATTCAGGTCCATTAGGGCTTCATGTGTAATTTTGTGTCTTTGATTAAGGTTTTGATTGGAGACGAGCCTGAGGACGGAATGGAGAATCTGATGGAGGTGGAGATTCCCAAAGACGTGGAGGAAAAACTGAAAGAACTGGACGCCAAAGAGCAGGAACAAATTGAAAAGGACATACAGGAAACCGAGAAGAACCAGAATGAATCTCCACAGGGCCTGGAGAGATAAATGGACATCAAACACAATAAACAAACATTTACTTCTTGAAATGGACTCGATTAAGTTTAATGTACAACATCATTGAATAAAAGGCTCTGCATAACAATACATTTTGACCTCTTCTGTATTATGAATGCACAAACCTGTTTTTTTATCTGTTCTAAGCTGGTTTATGGAGCTGACTAGCAGGTGTGAAGATACCAGGTCACACCATCTTAAAGTGGTTTGCTGCTTGTATACACTGGTCTAGTCTGGGTGTTCAACCACCTAAATCAACGTGAACCAGCTAGAAACCAGCCACTACGTTCCAAAACACAGATCAAACTGGTTTTAGCTGGATCTTCCAGCAGCTTTAAAGACATTGAATGTGTATCCGCTGGATCTTGGATATCATAAAAAAGATGTATGGTATTCTGACTTCAACATTTTTTCCACATTTTTAGACGGTAGTCTTTGAAATTGCTGTAGGGTGATTTATATTATAAAACTATATTCAACTTAAAACTTATATAGACTTAAAAACATACATAGAATACAACTTTTTGTGGAGTTAACAAACTAGTACAGTATGTTGAAGCTGGTAATCTACAAGTTGGTGTAAAGGACTAAAATCTGTTGGGGCAGTTTAGACAACTGCAAAACCCAGACTCGTCCATCGGATTGCCAGACAGAGATGTGTGATTGGTCACTCCAGAGGCTTGGATGAGCGGCTTGGCCATGGAAACCCATTCCATGAAGCTCTCTACGCACTGTTCTTGAGCTCATCTGAAGGCCACAGAAGTTTGGAGGTCTGTAGCTATTGACTCTGCAGAAAGTTAATGACTTCTGGGCATTGTGTGCCTCAGCATGCGCTGACCCCGCTCTGTGATTTTATGTGGCCTACCACTTCCTGGCTGAGTTGCTGTTGTTCCCAATTGCTTCCACTTTGTTATAATACCACTAACTGTTGAGCGTGGAATATTTAGTAGTGAGGAAATTTCAGGAATGGACTAATTGCACAAGTGGCAACCTATCACAGCTTGAGTTCACTGAGCTCCTGAGAGCGACCCATTCTTTCACAAATGTTTGTAGAAGCGACTGCATGCCTAGTGCTTGATTTATACACCTGTGGCCATGGAAGTGATTGAACACCTGAAATCAATAATTTGGAGGGGTGTCCCAATACTTTTGGCAATATGGTGTATATTTAGACCATATCAGGATGTGAAGGGAGTTTCAATTAGTCGGCTATAACAACAAAAAAAAAAAAAAAATTCTAAAACAAATTGCCTACCCTACCTTTTAATGTTTAAATGGAAAAACATCATTTGAATTTCATTAAACATAAATAGATTAAGAACATGACTGAAAAGAGTCTACATCATTGATGGCATGTTATTGAAAGTCATTTATCTGTAAACCCACAGGTGCCCGAGGCAATATTAATCCTTCTGACAGCCTGGTGAGTTTTAAAGTGGAGATTCGGGTTTGATGAGGCCCTCTGCTGAGCACCGGGTGGGTTGGTGGGATTGAGATGAGATGTTGAACAGGTGGTAAGAGAATTAACCAGGAAGCCCAGAGAAACCAGATGGAAGGACGCCACTGAAAACACTCTCCTGCGATTCTACAGCAGGCCAGCGCAAACCAGGAAGAATAACAAATTACTTAAAATCAGCCAAAATATCACTAGTGCTGCTTAAATAAATGTCCACTGGGGTTACCATCCACATTCTGAGGTGTCTCAATTCCATCCTCCACAGAAGAGGTGAAATTTTACATCTTCAAACCACAGAAATATGAAAGATAAAGGCAAGAGAAAAGTTGAATCATGTTTTAGACTAAACCTGCTAAAAGCCTTGAGATTGATATCATGGTCCATGAATGGCATGAAAAGGAGATGATGCCAACAATAAGCCATATTAGAGGAGTGACTTTTAAAAGTTCACTAAGCTACTAGTGATGTGACATGATGTGATGTACATCTAAATTCAAGCTCTTTTGAAGTTAGCCACACTAAAAACTATCAAAAAGTAGCTAACTACACTGAAATTACTTAATATTTAACTCAATTTATTTATAATATTTCTTATAACTAAACTAGAACCATATACATATTTCACAAACGTGCACAAAAGATGAAGGTATTACTAAGAAGTGACACTAAAAACCATACAATTGTTGGGTAAGATGACCCCCTACCCCATATTTAGATGGCACAAAATCTCATCTCAGCACTTTTGATGAATGGCTATGCTATTTTTAATTTTGTCATTTCATCTGAATATCCTCATTTGTGCGATTTAGTCAGCCGAAGCTATTTTGAGGTTAATTGATCTAATTTTGTGTATCTGAAAAAAATAGTGATCTATCATTGTATTATGTTGAATATCAAAGTTTTTTTGTGTGTCTGTGTGTTAATGAGGATTTGTGGACACATTCATGTTAACGTTATAGTTTTTATTTTGAAGTAAAATTATAAAATTAGACATGTGGGGTAAGATGAGCCACCCAGAATTGACACAGACGGCCCCGAGTGGCATGTTGTTACTAGTGTTATTATTTTTCAATTTAATAATTATTGTAATAATGGGGTTTTTAATTCACGATTTCCATAAATTAGATGTGATTTCAGATATTTTCACTTCATTAAATTTGCATTTGTAGTGTAGCTATTATGACATTTCTTCAATTACAATATGCACAGTTAAATTTGTAAATATTCATATTGTAACAAAGTCCACTGGAGGCAAGTTGCTGAACCCAAGTTAGTGCAGTTAGTGCAGTGCAATAGTGCAGTGCAGTTATTAATTAAAGAGCCCAAAACATAAAACAAAAGGTGGCAGTGGCAGTGGCAGTGGCAGTGGCAGTGGCAGTGGCAGTGGCAGTGGCAGTGGCAGTGGCAGTGGCAGTGGCAGTGGCAGTGGCAGTGGCAGTGGCAGTGGCAGTGGCAGTGGCAGTGAACTCACCAACAGCAGGTTACAGCATTAATACAAGACAAGGACACATGGCAAACATGAGGGCTTAAATACACTGAGACTAAAGACTGGACAAGGGACACCTGTGAACAATGATGAGACAATTAGCCAATGACATGACACAACACATGAGGGCATGGGAATCACATGACCATGGAGCACATGACAAAACCAGGAAGTGCATGGCAGAGAACATGGCAGTGAACATGATGAACTAAAAATAATGAACATGAAACACAAGAAACACAACCCAAAACACACTGTGACACGTATGACTGTATAAATCACAGAATAATATATATGTAATAGTTCTGGGCAATCGATTAATCACGATAAATCGCATCCAAAATAAAAGTTTGTGTTTGCATAATATATGTGTGTGTGTACTGTGTATAATTATAATGTATATATAAATACACACACACACATGCATGTATATATATTTAAGAAAATTTTTATATTCATATATGATAAATTATATATATATATATATATATATATATATATATATATATATATATATATATATATATATACAGTATATACATATTTATTAAATATATACATGAAGGAGTGTGTATTTATATATACATTATATTTATACACAGTACACACACATATATTATGCAAACACAAACTTAATTAACGTGATTAATCGTTTGCCCAGCACTAATATAGAAATATTTATACGAATTATATCAAATTTATACATTCTGTAATTTCTGTAGTTCTATAACAACTAAACTGGCAAATGTTTCTGTTTATTTCCTATAATAACACATCGGCTGATGCATCATCATCCTGCATGCTAAACTTATATTTAAATATGTTACAATTTAAAATTAAATACACATCGTTATTAAGGGGGGCATCTTCCCCATCTTACCCTATATAATTAAACTATTTATATATATTTTTATTTATTCATTTGTATATACTAAATATGTTTCTGCACAAACATAGATCTAAAATTCTACATTAGCCTATAAAATGCAAATGAATGCAAAGATTCTCTGTTAAAATGAACTGGACTTTCCAGTGCTATGCATAGGCTACTCTTTTATTTAAAAAACAATGATTTATTGTGATATAATCACGTCATTTACAGACAAATCTACAGCTTATGGACATTTTGAAACCAGTATGTGCTTATAGTCAATGGAAACAATATCCCCTAGTCTTCCAGTACAGCTGCGTGAAGCCGGTTCACCTGAGAAGCAGAATTTGTTATTGGAAAAAAATGATTTCCAAATTCACAGCATGTTCTATACGTGGTGACGGGTGATATATTTGCGAATTCTCTCTCACCTTCTCATGAGTTTTAACCTAAAACTGACACGTTTCATATCATAAACCCCGTTGTCTATAAATCAGGGTAACACCACCGTTTGGAGTGGGAAATAAAGCTCCTGTATCCCGGCAGAATAAAGGCTGATGCCAAATGGCTCCACTTCACGGCGACCTCTGGCAACTGCAGCAGTTCACTGACTGGATCCTCCTCTAGTTTTTATTCCCCTCTACAGTTCAGCTTTACTGCCTAATTGGGTTCCTTATACTGACCACAGTGAGAATATCTTTGTGTTTAAACAGCTGTAAACCACAATTGAGCATCTCAGGAGCGCAGTGAACACTTTCAGGGAAAAAAGAGGTGTACGCTCACACTTCCTCCGTCCCCAATCATCTCATCAAACCGGGCCAGTTTGTAAATCACCAAATTTGATCGTGAAATGTTTAGTGCAGTGGTATAAACCACACTGTTTCCTGAACGGTCAAGTTCTCCTTTTGTTTGGCCCACATATTTCTGTCAATGACAGAACAATAATATTTTCATTGCAACCTTGAATACCGCAGTTAAAAGTCCAAAACGTCATTTGCTTCTGCCCGTCTGTAATAGGAACACGTCGGGTTCAGTAAAAGCCTGCGTCAACAGCTTTTGTTGAGCACTACATACACTACCATTCAAAAGTCTGGCTTCAGTATTTAGTACGATTTTTTTTTTTTTTTTTTAAGAAATTAATACTTTTATTCAGCAAGCATGCATTAATTTGATATACACTAATCAGGCAAAACATTATGACCACCTTCCTAATATTGTGTTGGTCCCCCTTTTGCTGCCTGCTCAGCCCTGACCCGTCGAGGCATGGACTCCACTAGACCCCTGAAGGTGTGCTGTGGTATCTGGCACCAAGATGTTAGCCAGAGATCCTTTAAGTCCTGTAAGTTGCGAGATGGACTTGTATGTTCAGCACATCCCACAGATGCTTGATTGGATTGAGATCTGGGGAATTTGGAGGCCAAGTCAACACCTCAAACTCGTTGTTGTGCTCCTCAAACCATTCCTGAACCATTTTTGCTTTGTGGCAGGAGTATTATCCGGCTGAAAGAGCCACAGCCACCAGGGTTTCTATTAAAGGATGGTCTGCAACAATGCTTAGGTAGGTGGTACATGTCCACATGGATGTAACATCTACATGGATGGCAGGACCCAAGGTTTCCCAGCAGAACATTGCCCAAAGCATCACACTGCCTCCGCCGGCTCGCCTTTTTCCCATAGTGCATCCTGGTGCCATGTGTTCCCCAGGTAAGCGATGCACACGCACCCGGCCATCCACGTGATGTAAAAGAAAACGTGATTCATCAGACCAGGCCACCTTCTTCCATTGCTCCGTGGTCCAGTTCTGATGCTCACGTGCCTCACGTTGGTGCTTTCGGCGGTGGACAGGGGTCAGCATGGGCACCCTGACTGGTCTGCGGCTATGCCGCCCCATACGCAACAAACTGAGATGCTCTGTGTATTCTGACACCTTTCTATCAGAACCAGCATTAACTTCTTGAGCAGTTTGAGCTCCAGTAGCTCGTCTGTTTGATCGGACCACACGGGCCAGCCTTCGCTCCCCACGTGCATCAATGAGCCTTGGCCGCCCATGACCCTGTGGCCGGTTCACCACTGTTCCTTCCTTGGAGCACTTTTGATAGATCCTGACCACTGCAGACCGGGAACACCCCACAAGAGCTGCAGTTTTGGAGATGCTCTGACCCAGTCGTCTAGCCATCACAATTTGGCCCTTGTCAAACTCGCTCAAATCCTTACGCTTGCCCATTTTTCAACTTTGAGGACTAAATGTTCTGCCTAATATATCCCACCCACTAACAGATGCCGTGATGAAGCGATCATTAGACTTATTCACCTGTAATGTTTTTGCTGATCAGTGTATAAAGACCTCATAATTAAAGATATATTATTTTGTAATAATATTTTTTGACAATAACTGCTAAAATATTTTACTATAAATATATGGAAAATAATTGCACTTTATTGTTCAACAACAAACGTCCTACATTTGACCGTTTTCATTCTGTCCCATAGACTAAAGTTATTACTTCAGGGTGACATTTGCCATTAACGTGGGACAAGGAATCAAAACCACATGTGCATTAGTAGGCGTCACAGTTTAGCGCTTTGTCCCATTTTTCCCACGAACTGCCTTTTAAAGACCTGTGATGTCGCGCTACCTGGCCCGCCCCATCCGGAGGGTCACGGAGCTCCACCGGCCGATGAAGATGGATTGAGGGGCGTCAGCAGCGCTGGGAGTGTCAGCATGGGGGCAAACATGGGCGATATTCAAATGATTGAGCCCAGTAGTGCAGCGCTGCTGCCGCCCGTGACGCGCGGAGTGTCGCTGTGGAGTCTGCGGCTTTCGCGCTTCCGCTGTTAAACGGTACCTGATCCTTCCGCGGGATCGAGAGGCTGCCGTTCACCCCGGATCCCTTTCAGTCTCGGAGCAAAACACAGGCGGATGCAGTCAGTCAAAAGCGGGGCCGGCCAAGGTCGCCTGAGCCTGTCTGAGGAGCAGAAACTAAAGCCGGTCACAGTGCGTCTGACCTCGGCGAACCCCCAAGGGTTTTTGCACAGAGCACATTTAAGGTACTGCACTTTATTATTAAGAACATCAATGCTATCGACAAAAACGATACATCCGAACAGCATCCTAAACATTCTTGGTTCACTAATAATCACATGAATTAGCCTACACTAAACTTGTCACAAACATATTGTATTTCACCCCAAAATAAAAATAATATTTTTGCATTATTTTCATGATTACATTTCCCTCTCACTTTCTTATTAAGCAAAAGAAGAAGAAGAAAAAGATTTAAAAATATATTTTTCTGGTGCATCCCTTTTATATAGGCCTACAGTATAAAAAAATGAATATATATTTTTATACACAGCCTACATATACATAAATTGTATAATTTATGAAACTGATAAAATTAAATATTATTTAATCCATATATAAAATACTACTACATTATAAAAAGTACTTTTATAATATTGTTTTACTAACATTAATTTATTAATGTTATTATAAATATAAAATTATAATTTATTTATTATTTTTGAATCTCTTATTTATAAAAAAATATTGTATTAGCCATTTTTTTTTTTTGGTTCACTCATAAATTCACATGAATTACACTAAACTTGTCATGTATTTCACTCAAATATATATATAAGTTGGGACACTGTACAAATTGTTTATAATTTCAATATTTTATTCAGAATACAACATAGATGACATATCAAATGTTTAAACTGAGAAAATATATAATTTTAAGGGAAAAATAAGTTGATTTTAAATTTCATGGCATCAACACATCTCAAAAAAATTGGGACAAGGCCATGTTTCCCACTGTGTGGCATCCCCTCTTCTTTTTCTAACAGTCTGCAAACGTCTGGGGACTGAGGAGACAAGCTGCTCAAGTTTAGGAATAGGAATGTTGTCCCATTCTTGTCTAATACAGGCTTCTAGTTGCTCAACTGTCTTAGGTCTTCTTTGTGGCATCTTCCTCTTTATGATGCACCAAATGTTTTCTATGGTGAAAGATCTGGACTGCAGGCTGGCCATTTCAGTACCCGGATCCTTCTTCTACGCAGCCATGATGTTGTAATTGATGCAGTATGTGGTCTGGCATTGTCATTCCACTTTCCAGATGTGTAAGCTGCCCATGCCACACGCACTCATGAACCCCATCCCATCAGAGATGCAGGCTTCTGAACTGAGCGCTGACAACAACTTGGGTTGTCCTTGTCCTCTTTAGTCCGGATGATATGGCGTCCCAGTTTTCCAAAAAGACCTTCAAATCATGTTTGGATATGGCTTCTTTTTTGACCTATAGAGTTTTAGGCGGCAACGGCGAATGGCACGCTGGATTGTGTTCACCGACAATGTTTTCTGGAAGTATTCCTGAGCCCATGTTGTGATTTCCATTACAGTAGCATTCCTGTATGTGATGCAGTGCCGTCTAAGGGCCGGAGATCACGGGCATCCAGTATGGTTTTCCGGCCTTGACCCTTACGCACAGAGATTGTTCCGGATTCTCTGAATCTTTGGATGATATTATGCACTGTAGATGATGATAACTTCAAACTCTCTGCAGTTCTTCTCTGAGAAACTCCTTTCTGATATTGCTCCACTATTATTCGCCGCAGCATTGGGGGAATTGGTGATCCTCTACCCATCTTGACTTCTGAGAGACACTGCCACTCTGAGAGGCTCTTTTTATACCCAATCATGTTGCCAATTGACCTAATAAGTTGCAGATTGGTCCTCCAGCTGTTCCTTATATGTACATTTAACTTTTCCGGCCTCTTATTGCTCCCTGTCCCAAATTTTTTGGAATGTGTAGCATTATTTTCATGACTTCTCTCTCAATTAAAAAAAAGTAATGCGCACTATGTATGACAAAGATGATCTTTTATTACATGATATAAAAAAGTATACTGTCAGAAAAAAGGTACATTGCTATCACTGGGGCAGTACCCTACTAATGCTCACTCTTAAAGCACTGATGTGTACCTTTAAGGTACTGATACGCTCTCTTACAGTACTGATGTGAACCTTTAAGGTACTGATACGCTCTCTTACAGTACTGATGTGAACCTTCTAAGGTACTGATGTGAACCTTTACTGATACGCTCTCTTACAGTACTGATGTGAACCTTTAAGGTACTGATACGCTCTCTTACAGTACTGATGTGAACCTTTAAGGTACTGATACGCTCTCTTACAGTACTGATGTGAACCTTTAAGGTACTGATACGCTCTCTTACAGTACTGACTGATGAACCTTTGAACCTTTAAGGTACTGATACGCTCTCTTACAGTACTGATGTGAACCTTTAAGGTACTGATACGCTCTCTTACAGTACTGATGTGAACCTTTAAGGTACTAATACTCACTCTTAAAGCACTGATGTGAACCTTTAAGATGTACTAATACTCACTCTTAAAGCACTGATGTGTGCCTTTAAGGTACTAATACTCTTAAAGCACTGATGTGTGCCTTTAAGGTACTAATACTCTTAAAGCACTGATGTGAACCTTTTTGGAGTGAGTAAGATACAAAGATGTACCTTTTCATTTTTGTACCTTAGGGTACCGCCCCAGTGACCGCACTGTACCTTTTTTTCTGACAGTGTACAATATTTTTTAATATATAATTTAAAATGTATATACACATATACATAATGCATATATAATGTATAAAATAAAATATGATTTAATACATAAACTATATATAAAATACTACTAAACTAAGTATTTGTTTAGTATTTGTTCTAACCGACATTTACAGAACAAACAAATGAGAATATATTGGAAATTACAAAAAAAAAAAAAAAAATGCATTACAAAACACCAGATGTATTCCAGCAATGAGTAAATGCAGAAAAATCAAATAATGTCACAATGCAAAATATGCTTCGTTTTCATTATTTTCTTTCTTCATTTTGAGTGAAGGACCTGGAGTTTGAATGATCACCTTTAACATTGATGCTGTGATGCAGATTTTAAGATGCTCAAAACGGGCCCTCAGGAGCCTGACGGAAGTGAATCTGTGAGCATCTTCTGCTTGAGCGTGAGCTGATGTGCACTGGCAGATTTAGATTCACATTTGTATCCAAAAGCACTCGAAGGGAATGATCCGGGGCTCACGCACAAGCATCTGCCTCCCATTTAGCACGCTGCCTTGAACCGGACCACCTTAAGTGTGATACTGGATTTTTAAGAGCTCTCCGGAGGCCTCGATTCATTTCAGCAAAGCCTCATGGCTCTCTTAAGGTGGCCAGATTGATTGCATTCAATATGAATTGTATTTGGTTCAGACATACATCAGGTTTTACATTTCCACAAAGGTTTACGGCCTCAGTAAATTGATATAATTGTTAAGATTTTGCTTGCTCAGTCTTTTGTGTGTAAAATTGATTGTTTTCAGCTTTTGGGCTGTGGGAGCAGGAGTGTGAGAGAGAGTGAGGTTTGGCTGTTCCTTCAGTTGGATGTACTCTGGACTAGAAGACGGAAACACACTATTAATTGTGACTTGCTTTATTTATTGTGTATTGTAAATGAGACAAAATGTCTTTCTTGTTTCCTTAAAGGTTTAAATACAACATCTGAGCCATACTGTTGATTACCGCAGAGAAAATAGTTTTGAGTCATCCTCAGGAAAACAGCATTTTTGTGCATATAGCGTGTATAAATGTATAAGGTTTAAAAAGAACCAAATGTGAAGCTTGCTAAATAACTTCTTTCAGTAAATCAGCAACACTTTACAATAAGGTTGTGTTAACATTTGGTAACTCAATAGCTAACATGAACTAACAATAATCAATAGTTTTACATTATTTATTGATTTAACATTATAAGGTGTATATGCTGGTAACTAATGATGAACAATAGAATATTTAAATGAACATTAACAATGAACATTTTTAAAGCATCTTGGTTAATCCATGCAGCCAATGCAACTAAATTTCACATATCAAACCTTGAAGTGTTATCAAATATAATATTAAGTATAAATGTTTATTATTCTGTAAAATTCTATGAATAGATAATAACAAATGCTAAAATATATAATTATTTAAGTGTTGGCTATATTACATAAATTCAGTTATGGTCATATTGGTCATATAAAAGTTATATTTTATCAAAGTAATGTATATTCTGGTGGTGTATGTTAGGTTTATATGCAAGTATGCAAATAAAGACAAATGTTTATGATTATTAGGAACACCTGTTCAATTTCTCATTAATGCAATTATCTAATCAACCAATCACATGGCAGTGGCTTCAATGCATTTAGGGGTGTGGCCCTGGCCAAGACAATCTCCTGAACTCCAAACTGAATGTCAGAATGGGAAAGAAAGGGGATTTAAGCAATTTTGAGCGTGGCATGGTTGTTGGTGCCAGACGGGCCGGTCTGAGTATTTCACAATCTGCTCAGTTACTGGGATTTTCATGCACAACCATTTCTAGGGTTTATAAAGAATGGTGTGAAAAGGGAAAAACAGAGGTCAGAGGAGAATGGGCCGACTGATTCAAGCTGATAGAAGAGCAACTTTGACTGAAATAACCACTCGTTACAACCGAGGTATGCAGCAAAGCATTTGTGAAGCCACAACCTTGATGGGCTACAACAGCAGAAGACCCCACCGGGTACCACTCATCTCCACTACAAATAGGAAAAAGAGGCTACAATTTGCACGAGCTCACCAAAATTGGACAGTTGAAGACTGGAAAAATGTTGCCTGGTCTGATGAGTCTCGATTTCTGTTGAGACATTTAGATGGTAGAGTCAGAATTTGGCGTAAACAGAATGAGAACATGGATCCATCATGCCTTGTTACCACTGTGCAGGCTGGTGGTGGTGGTGTAATGGTGTGGGGGATGTTTTCTTGGCACACTTTAGGCCCCTTAGTGCCAATTGGGCATCGTTTAAATGCCACGGCCTACCTGAGCATTGTTTCTGACCATGTCCATCCCTTTATGACCACCATGTACCCATTCTCTGATGGCTACTTCCAGCAGGATAATGCACCATGTCACAAAGCTCGAATCATTTCAAATTGGTTTCTTGAACATGATAATGAGTTCACTGTACTAAAATGGCCCCCACAGTCACCAGATCTCAACCCAATAGAGCATCTTTGGGATGTGGTGGAACGGGAGCTTCGTGCCCTGGATGTGCATCCCACAAATCTCCATCAACTGCAAGATGCTATCCTATCAATATGGGCCAACATTTCTAAAGAATGCTTTCAGCACCTTGTTGAATCATTGCCACGTAGAATTAAGGCAGTTCTGAAGGCGAGAGGGGGTCAAACACAGTATTAGTATGGTGTTCCTAATAATCCTTTAGGTGAGTGTATAGGACTTTGAAACAATTTTCACTCTGAGATTGCTAGTAAATTTGTCATAAATACTACACGAAAGTAGAAGTATACTAGTAGAAAAACTAGTAATCAACTACAAAAACAAATCTCTAGGGGGCGATAGAGTTTCCTTCAGATGCATATGCCATTAAACCAGGTGTTATTATTGAGGTAGACAGATTAATTCGACATGAAACGGAACTTGCGATAGTGTTTTCTTCCCTATTGTGACGTATATCCGTGTGAAATGGCTTCTCAGACAAGAACAAATGTAGGGCGGGGCTTGATTGTGGCTTGTTATTGGTGGATCTCATGTGAGTGACAGGATGTCCTGCCCTTGTGCAAGTAAACACATCATCAGCTATTTTGATTATAGACTACGAGGCTCATTCATTTTTTGTTAAAAATGTGCATGGATAAATAATTTATAATAAATATTGCAATATTCTATTAAAAAAACAAGAAACTGTCAATTTTGATTTCTTTTGACTTTAAACATGTCAACTAACTTTAAGGGTGCATTTACACGACAACAGTGTACTAAAAACGGAAAAGTTTTTCGTTTGTGTTTTTGAAAAGTTTCACATACAAACGACAACGTTATCAAAACTATCTAGGTTCACACAGATATGCGAAAACAATTAAAAAATCTGTATTATTCATGCCAGGCCAGTAGATGGCGATGTGACTTTGTAAAGAAACACTGCACACCTTTAGACTGAACACAAAATACGCATGTGCATGACGTCACAGCTTTCACAAATTCACATTTTTTGTAGTTTACATGGAGACGATAATTTTATCATTTTCAAAAACGTGCACTTTGAAACCTGTTTGCCAAAAAATAAATGGCCAAAAAGCATGAAAAGTTTTATGTTTTTAGTTGAAAATGGTATTTTGTAAATGCCCCGGATGCAGCAGTTATGCTAATGTCAAGAATGCATCGCACATCACAAGATGCATTATGAATTGTGATCTGACGCAACGTAAAATGATGCAGAAAATCAAGCATTTGCATTTCTTGTAGTTGCTTGTAGTTTCACCTTTTAAAAATTTGTCATGAATTTGTCATACGGACATTATTATGAGTGAACTTTTCACCGGTGCCACTGTAATGAAGAGCACATGTATGTTTGTTTTATGAGAAATGGAGGCTAGAATTAGGAAATCACCTCACATACTTCTTTCGGAAAAAAAACATACGCAGGACGATGACCTAATGATGGAATAAACTGAAGGAATGGAGAAGCCTGCAGATGAATTCTTGAGATGGTGGAGTTGTGACTAATTTTGAGTGAGTTTTGGGAAAATTGGGTCATCCGCAGTGAGGGCGGCCTGTCATTATGCAGTTACATCCACTCAGCTAAAGGGATCAACTCTAATCTAAAGATCCTGTGAGGTCACAAAAGGACTTCACAGATATCCAATCCACCAAAGAATCTCCAAGTCATGATCTAATTGAGTCATTATTTCCTCAGTGTCCAAAAGGAAGTTTAATGATGTGGCATTGGAACACACACATTGGCAGTGAACACACTTGATCACAACCTGCTCAAACAGAGTTTGGTTATTTAAATTATGAGTGACAACTGCATACCTCAACCCAATTCACTTCAGTGAAAAGAGTAAAACTAAAAATTATCAAAAAAGCTAACACCAAATGTATTAAACATTTAACAGGTAACACTTTACAATCAGGTTCCATTTATTAACATTAAAGTTAAAGGGATTATTCACTCAAGAATGAAAATTCTGTCATTAATTACTCACCCTCGTGTCGTTCCATACCCGTAAGACTTTCGTTCATCTTCTGAACACAAATGAAGATCTCGCTGAAGCTCAAACATGCTGCATAACACGAGAATGATCCTCATTGGCTCTCACCGAAGCTCAAACGTGCTGCGTAATACGAGAATGAACCTCATTGGCTTTTGCTGAAGCTCAAACGTGCTGCGTAACACAAGAATGAACCTCATTGGTTCTTGCAGAAGCTCAAACGTGCTGCGTAACACGAGAATGAACCTCATTGGCTCTCGCTGAAGCTCAAACGTGCTGCGTAACACGTGAATGAACCTCATTGGTTCTTGCTGAAGCTCAAACGTGCTGCGTAACACTAGAATGAACCTCATTGGTTCTTGCTGAAGCTCAAACGTGCTGCGTAACACGAGAATTAACCTCATTGGTTCTTGATGAAGCTCAAACGTGATGTGTAACACAAAAATTAACCTCATTGGTTCTTGCGGAAGCTCAAACGTGCTGCGTAACACGAGAATGAACCTCATTGGTTCTTGCTGAAGCTCAAACGTGCTGTGTAACGTGAGAATGAACCTCATTGGTTCTTGCTGAAGCTCAAACGTGCTGTGTAACACGTGAATGAACCTCATTGGTTCTTGATGAAGCTCAAACGTGCTGTGTAACACAAAAATGAACCTCATTGGCTCTTGCTGAAGCTCAAACGTGCTGTGTAACACGAGAATGAACCTCATTGGTTCTCGCTGAAGCTCAAACGTGCTGCGTAACACGAGAATGAACCTCATTGGTTCTTGCTGAAGCTCAAACGTGCTGTGTAACGTGAGAATTAACCTCATTGGTTCTTGATGAAGCTCAAACGTGATGTGTAACACAAAAATGAACCTCATTGGTTCTTGCTGAAGCTCAAACGTGCTGTGTAACGTGAGAATTAACCTCATTGGTTCTTGCAGAAGCTGAAATGTTCTGCGTAAAATGAGAACAAACAACATTAGTTTTCCTTACTCTGGTGATTTATTTCCTGCCATTTAAATGCAGTTGTCACTCCTAAAACTGTACAGTGTGTATGTGGCCATTATGACATCATCAAACCCCACCCCTTTACTCAGTTTTATCATGACGGGGCCAGCGGACCCTTTTTTCCCCGTCAGCCCTGTAATTACAGGCCCTCTGAAATGAAATCCGGCTAATGTACAACAGACAGCCAGTCCTGCCAACCGTCCTCTCCTCAGACTAGCGCTGCGGCTCTCAGGGGGTCTGACCGTCCGCTGCTTAGAAGCTCAAAGCACCCATTAACTTATTTTCTTACCGGCCAGAGAGCTGCGGTCCAACAAACACCACGGTTCATTTTCAATGCCCCGCCTCAGGCCCCGCAGGCTGTAATCTGTGATTGACACAACCGGCTCTCTGCCTATAAGACAGACAGGCGGTTCTCCACTGGCTTTGCTTCAGGAATCATTGGACATCACAAGGTGAACAAATCAAACAAAAATTTCCTTAAAATCAAACATTGACATGGACTTCTATTAGCATAAGTGTAATAGTATGCAAAATTATTAACATGACCTAGACTGAAGAGGTTTTGGACCAATTTTGCTTCTAAATTTTGACGTTTTCTTGAATTTCAATATTTCATGCATTCGGCAGCCAAACATAGTGTGGTCGACACAAACCATTTTAACTCTCCTCTCATTGCAAGTGAAGCTGCACATAATGTAGTCTGGGTCGTATTTTCATAAACTTTGTGTAGTTTTATTCATGGTTTCTGACATTACGTGCATTTGGCAGACACTTTATCCAAAATCAATGGGATTCAACTGTTAACTCTGGCATTGCCTGCACAAAAACACCACATTTAAATTGACACTGAATAACGTTCACTATAAAAGATGTTTAACAGTCTAACTGCACACAATTACTAGGTTAGTTGTACTTTATTATTTGAATTTAGCACGGTTTTCCTGCTGTCCGTGACCCAATTTTATCGTTTGAGTACAGCAGGAAAACAAACAAACAGAGCAGGGATGCTATAAAAACGCTTCCGAACCCCTTCACATGCTACATTAAGAATCACAAGCTAGCAGGACAAGGGATTTCCACTTAACCCTGTGGGAAGAGGCCAGTTACCCACAATGCATTGTTATATAAAAATACATTGCTTCATCGTCTTGACCAACAAGCTCAGAAAAGAAAAAGCTAACACTTTCCTAATGCTTCCCGTCTGAATGTGAGTGATGTACTGTGCAACGGAGAAATGCACGGATTTGCGCTGGTGCAAACCACTTAGGCTCGCTTAAGGATCGCATTGCTCCGTTCCTCTCGTCTCAGCAACAAACACTCCCAGCTTCCTGCAGGGAATGCACTTTCTGAACGCTGTCCAGGTGAGGATTTAGGGGCTCAGATTTATGACCCAGACGGGACCCCACAGCTGGGGTGGGGATTAGCCCCGGGCCGGAGCAGGAAGGTTTTCGGGGGAATAAATCAGGGGGTCTTGCATCAACCAAAGAAGAATACTGGAGAAAAACGGAGGGGTGAAAGAAAGCTGATAATCACGGAGAGAAGGACAAGTGAGGAAGGAACCAGGAATATTTTCATTAGCTTTCAGTTTGAATAATCATTTTAATCTGACAAACAAAAAAATCAGTCTGCTGGGAATAAACAACACATTTGCTGATATTCATTCAAATCTCATTATCAGGATGCAAGTGGGTAGCTACCATGGCATTGCTATGCTGTTGAATGTTTTTAAGCATGTTGCTATGCGGTTGCTACAACAAACAGTTGTCTGTTTATAACATTTTGATCATGTCTAATGGGATACTGAGGTGCTCAGTGTAGGTATAGCACAATGCATATACAAATATGATTTGGAGTTTTGCATTAACATGGATGCAAACCTTTTTAATACTGACGCTATATCGTTGTACACTAATATCTGGGGGAAAATAGCTTGGATCATCCCTGTGTATAATATAAACCAAGGTACATAATATATCTACTAGATATGTAATATGTAATAATATTAGTAATTAGTAATATGGTGGTGACAAATCAAGACCCTAAGCAATCCTTAGACCCTACAAAATCATGATAAATGCTGTTTTAATTACGTTATAATGATCGTTAATGTTGGGATTAGTTATCTTCTGTAGAGCGGGGCACAACCTAATGCAGGGTTAGTTGTAACACGCATGGTTTAACACTTTCCACACATGCCAGGATGATGAAATTTAGTGTATTTAGTTGCCATATCAACATTAGAGAGAAAAAATAGCAAACGATGAAAAAATCTTTGGAAGATATCACTGAACATCTATTTAACCATAGCAAAAGTACATTTCTTAAGTTAATTGAATCTCTGTTTGTGTTTGTTTAAAATAAGACAAATGGGATATTATTGTAATCTTCTATCAGTTATAGATATAGTTCTTTAATGCTGATCTAACAGCAGAAGACACAAGCCAGGTTTAAATCCCAGTTGCTCAGGCGGGGCATGTTGTCACACTGAGTCACAATGAGCCCCTATTAGAAATATGATATTATATTCTATACTTTAATGAATTCTATTGAGAAACCATGAGAAAAGGGTGAATAATGACTGAGAGTCAATGTTCAGAAATTATTCATTATTATGTTTTGAACTCTGCTGTATAACTGTGTTTTGAGGCGTGTTTGTTGTCAAACTCAAAAATGTGTTTATTTTTAATTAAAAAATGCCATTATTTTATTTTCAAAAAATGTATAATTGTATTTTATTGACAAAATATTTTAGTTTGTCTTGTGTGTATATAATTTATATCAGGTAACATTTTAAGCTGTCATATGGTCATGTTATAATGAACCCCACCTATGGGGCATGTTGTCACATTTCACTTCCATTCTTTCAGAGTAAATCAAGAAAAAAGTATACACTGTATTAATGAAACAAAACCACATATTTGTACTAGACGTGTGAAATTAATGTGGGAAAAAATAAATACTCTGAACCCCAAGTGGATTTACACAAACTGAGAAAGTCAAAAATCGTTAGGATGTGCCCGCTCTCCCCTACTTCATACATCGATTGAATCGCTGTCCATCATTTTGCGAGCAATTGTTGATAAAGAAAATGTCATGTTGTAATATTGGAAATATTTGAATCAAAAAGCACTAAACAAGACAAAAAAATCTTGATTTATTAACCTATTAACAGAGTATTCCCCATTTCCCCACGATATATGTACTTACAAGTCATTTGCCCACTGGCAACTATAGTTGCCGCTTGGACTTTTGACTATAGGCCTATACAAAAAAACTATAGATCTCTTGTAAGATTTGTTTAGTTTGGATGATAGAGACGTTTATGATTATGTCAAGAAAAAATACTTGAAAAAAACATGAAAATTACCTTTCTTTGGGAGGGTTTGCCTTCGCCATGCTTCCTGAAAGTAGGGCTAGGAAGTTGGCAGCCTCATGTGACAGGAAGGAAGTGAATACCTTTTTTTTCTTCTTGAAATCCTTTATTTGGTTGTTTGCTTGCATGCATGCACATAAAACATGGATAACATCTAGAAAAATACTTACAAAAGGAAAATGACAACTATACACTATGGCAACTATAGTTGCCGGTTTGCTTAAATGGGTTAAACCATGAAGGCGAGTCAGTGGATATCACCAAAGACTATAGATATAGAAAGACAGTTCATTCCTATTACTTGTGAACAATAGTGAACAACAATTACAACGCGCAATAGGTTGTTTGCACGTGACGTCACTGCTGAGGCGCCAAATGCAGATGGAGGGCAGGAAGCGATTTTCTACGTTTTGCGTCTGCTGATACTCAATACGGATACTGGCTTACCTTTGTTTTTGACTTGGTTAAATATTCACATTCTTTTTGGTATCACTTGCAGGCAAGAAAATATATTTTATTTCATTGCATGTTCATTTGATGTTTTCACTGGCGTTTTGAGGAATTCGGTTCACAATGATTATCTGGTTACCGTGAAAAGTTAGTATCACTTGCTGCTGCTTCAGTCATCATTATATGATGGTAGAAATAAAAATGTGTTCAACAAGCTGACAGAAGTCGATTCTTTGTTGGAAAGATGTAAATGTAACGTCTCGGTTTACGTATGTAACCCTCATTCCCTGAAGGAGGGAACGGAGATGCCACATCGGAGTACCGACGAATAGGAATCTCGCTCGCGAGAGCCAATCTACTTCGAGTGTAACTAAAATGAGCCAATGCACATTGGCATGCAATGATTGCACCAGGTGCTCATGCCACGCCGTGCGGGTATAAATGAGACACAGGTGATTGCATCAAATCAGCCTTTTGCTGAGGAGCCGAGTAGGTAGACAGGCACCCCAGCAGGGTACAGAGGACATGGCGACGGGACGTGGCATCTCCGTTCCCTCCTTCAGGGAACGAGGGTTACATACGTAACCGGGACGTTCCCATTCAGTCGGTCACTCTCGATGCCACGTCAGAGTACCGACGAATAGGAATCCCTACCAAAGTGCCATGGCCTCTGCCCTCCTCCAGTGCCCAGTGAGCTCTCTTACCTGATGAGACGGGGCTCACACCAGGAAGTCCATCACTGCTGTTCCGCATGACCCTGCTCAGTGATTATTGGATAACACTGGGAAAGCGTGCCCTAGAGAAGGGGACGCTGCGGAGCCCACATCGTACCCCGAAGGAGTTATGTGGAGTACATTGCTGAGCCATAGCCTGCAAGGGAGGAGGGGGCTCAGTCCCAGTTACGGGAAGGCTCTCCCAAGAGAAAGACACGGGTTTCCCGTAGGAGCGACCGTGGAAAAATATATGGGATCCCTGCAGGTTCATTCATATAACCCCAGCCCATTACCGGTTCTCAAGGATTTCTCAAAGCGGCAAGGGGCCTGATGCCCAACGCTCCACGACGTCCGGCACCGAGGGTGATGGAGGACTCACAGAGTTTGCTTCTGGAGAATAAGAGTGCCAGAGCGCAACAAGCCAACAAGAGCTGGGGCCTCTCAGTGCTTCTACCTGTTTGAGGTGAGAACACAGGAGGAGACCGGCTCTACACGTAGGCTATAGAATCTAGCGAATGTGTTGGGTGTTGCCCAGCCCGCAGCTCTACAGATGTCTGACAGCGAGGTGCCACGTGCCAGCGCCAGGAGGATGCAACACTTCTAGTAGAGTGTGCTCGCACCCTGAGCGGACAGGGCACACCTTGTGCTTGGTAAGCCAAGGTGATGACATCCACTATCCAGTGGGCCATCCTCTGCTTGGAGACAGCCTTTCCCTTCTGCTGGCCTCCGTGACAGACAAAGAGCTGCTCTGAGGTTCTGAAGCTTTGAGTTCTATCCACGTAGATCCGCAGAGCGCGGACGGGACAGAGCAAAGCTAGGGCTGGGTCTGCCTCCTCCGGGGGCAGCGCTTGCAGGTTCACCACCTGGTCCCTGAAGGGAGTGGTAGGAACCTTGGGCACATAGCCAGGCCGGGGTCTTAGTACCACGTGGGTATTACCCGGCCCGAACTCTAGGCGCGATTCGGCGACCGAAAATGCCTGCAGGTCCCCTACCCTCTTGATGGAGGCCAATGCAGCCAACAGCAAAGTCTTCATAGACAGAATCTTTAGCTCTGCTGACTGCAAAGGGTCAAATGGGGCATTCTGGAGTGCTCGGAGCACCAGCGCAAGATCCCAAGAGGGTATGGAGGGGGGGGGTCGAGGAGGATTTAACCGTCTCCAGGTTAAATATACCTAAATATAACATGACCTTTAACCTGATGACCAGGTCATGCTTCCCAACCGTCTTACCTTCTACGTGGTCATGATAGGCGGATATAGCAGCAACATAGACCTTGAGGGTGGAGGGCGACAGCCTACGCTCCAACCCTTGTTGCAGAAAGGAAAGCACAGACGTGATCGAACATCTTTGGGGGTCCTCTCGGCGAGAAGAACACCACTCGACGAACAGGTTCCACTTCAAGGCGTAAGCCTGTTTTGTAGACGGTGCTCATGCTGAAGTGATGGTGTTAACTACCTCTTGGGGTAAGTCACCTAGAACCTCCGGTGGAGTCGCCACTCCCCTGGGAGCGCAGCTCGTGAAAGTTCGTCAGCTACACGGTTGCACACGCCAGGGACATGAATGGCCCGAAGCGACCTCAGACACTTCTGACTCCAGAGGAGGAGATGGCGGGCGAGTTGCGACATGCGACGGGGGCGCAGACCACCTTGTTGGTTGATATACGCATCGGTCGCAATGTTGTCCGTGCGGACCAGTACATCTTTGCCCTGTAACCGCCCTTTGAGGTGGCTCAGAGCAAGATGTACTGCTAGCAACTCGAGGCAATTGATGTGCCAATGCAGGTGCAGGCCCGTTGTACGTGGCTCCCCAGCCCATGGCAGAGGCAACCGTGAAAACCACAGTATGCCTGGACACCTGTTCCAGCGGCACTCTGGCCTGAAGGAACGAGGGGTCTGACCACGCCCTGAAGGACTGGCGACAGGCTGGTGTGATGCTCACCCAGTGAGTGCCGCATTGCCACACCCATCTCGGGACTCGGCCGTGTAGCCAATGCTGAAACGGTCTCATATGAAGCAGGCAGAGTGGCGTTACTGCTGCCGCGGCTGCCATATGCCCCAGGAGCCTCTGAAACCGCCATCAGTGGAACCGCCATCCTGCCTTGAAATGTGTTCCTCTGTGAGGCGCGCTGTCTGCTTGACCGAATCCATCTCCATACCGAGAAAAGAGATCCTCTGCACGGGGGCGAGTTTGCTCTTTTCCCAGTTGACCCAAAGACCCAACTGGCTGAGGTGTCTGAGCACCAGGTCCCTGTGTTCGCACAACTGATCCCTGGACTGTACTAGAATGAGCCAGTCGTCGAGATAGTTGAGGATGCGCATGCCCCGTTCTCTCATGGGTACAAGGGCCCCCTCCGTGACTTTCGTGAAGACACGGGGGGACAGGGACAGCCCTGTAAGGAGCGGTTTTACTGCTAAGACAAAAGCTGAGATCCAACGCCCTGACCAAAACACTCTCCCCCTCTCTACCTCCCTTTCCTCCCCTTCCCCCTGATTCAAGTCCCAGAATGCAGATATACTACATATGATTTATCTTGTGAATCTATTGTTTTATCCCTTTCATGTCTGGTGTCTTTTTAAAGGTCATAGTGCGATTGGTAAAATGGTCTCAACATCACTGAAGTCACTGGTAGGGTTAGAAAGATTGAAACATATGAGAATTGTGTTCTCCTTTTTTGAGTGGTCTCTCCAAAGATATCTGATCCTCTCCCCCAAACTAGGTGTTTGTGTTGCAAATATTTACAACCCTTTGTTCTGGTCTGGGTTTTTAAAGGAAGGGTAGCAGGGCTGCCATTTGGGAACATTCTGCAGCCAGAGCCCCCATGCAGTGTTGTGTCAGTGTCATAAAAGGCACTCACATAAACACTGTATGTATTGTGCCAGATATGACTCTTTGAAACTATTTTTCATATTACTTAATTGTATTTTATATTTTTATGCTGAAAGTTGTGTACCATGGATTCATGTTTAATTATGATGTTTAAGTTCTGTCTGGCCAAAATAAATGTTAATCTTGATTTATTCTGTATCTTTCTGAAATCATTATTCTAGTAGTGTCGCATGAGGAGTTTGTAGGAGTTTCCGTAAATGTTTCTGTCAGGGCAGATTCATATGGAGGACCCCATGACCGGAGCATGGCGCTAAGCATGACGGACAATCTGATTTCTGACTGTCACTGTTATTAACAAGTTGCAGCTCTCGTGACTATTGCTAAAATTACACTTTCTGTTATGAGTAAGCATGTGCGACTCACTTAAAGGTAAAATAGTTCACTCTGCAATCCTCTGGAATATCAGA
Source organism: Paracanthobrama guichenoti (assembly GCA_018749465.1). Taxonomy (NCBI): domain Eukaryota; kingdom Metazoa; phylum Chordata; class Actinopteri; order Cypriniformes; family Gobionidae; genus Paracanthobrama; species Paracanthobrama guichenoti. Next base: position 3,057,238 of record CM031961.1, read on the forward strand.
ACTGACTAATTTGCGTCCGTGAGGTAATGTAATTAATCGCAAGCATTATCCTCTGAACGACACCGGGTCCCATGGAGGAACGAGTATTTGAAATCTCTTTACAAAATGGCGCCGCTGTGTTTGGTCGCTGCCAGGTAACTCCGCTTGAAGACTGTGCTTTTATTTACTATTTTACTTTCTTTTACTCTCAGTTTTTACAAACTTATCATCTGCATTGATCTACTACGACAGCAAAACTCTTTTGGACATTGGTTACCTCTACACTGGACTGTTTCAGGACACTTTTGCCGATCCTCTGTGGCCATCTGAGATCCTTCTGAACGCCGAGTTGAACAATGGCCAGAGCCAGCGGCGTAGAACAAATGTGGGAAACGTGCTGTTATCCGTAACAGAAGGAAAAGGGCATTCAGACCTCCTCTCCCGAGCATTCTTCTAGCAAATGTTCAATCCTTGGATAATAAGATGGACGATCTTAGAGCCAGATAAGTTTTCAACGGGACATGAGAGACTGTAATATCTATTGTTTGTCTGAAACATGGCTCACGCCCGCGTCCCGGACACAGCTGTGACGCCGCCGGAGAACTTCTCTGTTTTTCGGATGGACAGAACAGCCGAGGCCGGTAAATCCAAAGGCGGTGGAGTGTGTTTCATGATCAACAAGAAATGGTGCGATCCCAGGAACATCACCATTCTCTCGCGGTCCTGCTCACCTCATCTGGAACATTTAACAATCATCTGCCGCCCATTCTATCTGCCTAGGAGTTTTCTGCGTTGTCGCGACCGCTTACATCCCACCGCAGGCAGACACAGCGCTGGCTTTATCTGGCCTTCATGATGTTGCCAGCGGCGCCATAAACCAACATCCCGACGCGGCATTCATTGTCGCGGGCGATTTTAACAAAGCAAACAAAGAAAGTCCTGCCAAACTTTCACCAGCACGCCTCCTGCCCCACGAGGAGCAAACACACTGATCACTGCTACTCTCCGTTTAAGAACGCCTATAAAGCGCGGTCACTTCCAGCGCTTGGCAAATCGGATCATGCCGCCATTTTCCTCACTCCCGAATACAAACAAAAGCTCCTCCAGGAACCCCGGTGAGGCGGGAAGTTGCTGCTGGTCGCCCCACTCAGAGACCGCGCTTCAGGCAGCTCTTGATGACGTTGACTGGGACATGTTCGGCAGTTCAGCTGACGAAGCGAAGTTCACAGACGTGGCGCTTTGCTTCATCAACACGCTACAGAGCAAGCCACGCAAACAATAACAATAACGTCCTTCTCAAATCAGAAACCGTGGGTGGACAATTCAATCCAGCGCAGTGAACGCGACGATGCTGCTTACAACGCCGGTCTCCATTCAGAATATGAATGAATACAGATCGCCCTGTTATGCTCTCAGACGAGCAGTTAAAGCCGCAAAGCTCCGCTATAAAGACCGAGTGAGTCTCATTTCCAACTCAACGTCGGCTGTGGCAAGGTCTGAGGTCCATCTGCTCCTTTGGATCTAAATCTTCTGCAGAGGCAAGCGTTGATCCGATGCATTTGAAGTTAAACTCTTTCTATGCTCGCTTTGACTGTAACTCGCGACTCCGCCAAGTGGCGCGTTAGAGAGGAAATTACTCAGAGCAGCAACAATCACGTGATCTCTGTCTCGGAGGATGAAGTTCGGAGAGCACTCAAGCGTGTGGACGCCAGGAAAGCTGCTGGGCCGGATGGTATTTCAGGTCGTGTTCTGCGGTCCTGTGCTGATCAGCTCACCGGTTGTTTACATCTATCTTTAATGAGTCCTCGCTTCATCTGTGGTCCCCACCTCCTTCAAAAATCCACCATCATCCCTGTCCCTAAGAACAGTAAACCCTCTTGCCTAAATGACTATCGTCCAGTGGCTCTCACGTCTATAGTCATGAAGGTCTTTGAGAGACTCATTAAAAACACCATTTGCGCCTGACACTTTGGACCCTCTTCAGTTTGCCTATCGTCCCAATAGATCGACTGAAGATGCCATCTCTCATGTCCTCCACTCCTCCCTCACTCACATCGACAGCAAAAGTGGGAACTACAAGGACTATAGCGAACACCATAGTTCCCACCAAGCTAACCTCCAAACTCCTGGATCTCGGCCTGAATCCTTCTCTCTGCCACTGGATTGAGGACTTCCTCACTGGCAGGCCTCAGGTGGTGAGAATAGGCCAGTCCACCTCCACCTCCATCACCCTGAGTGTGGGAGCTCCACAGGGCTGTGTCCTGAGCCCCCTGCTCTACTCTCTCTACACGCATGACTGTTTGTCCACACACAGCTCCACCTCTATCATCAAATTTGCTGATGATACTGTTGTCCTGGGCCTCATTTCCAACAACAATGAGACGGCATACTTGGACGAGGTGGAGCATCTAACAGCATGGTGCCAGGACAACTGCAATGTTGGCAAGACCAAAGAAATGATTGTGGACTTCAGGAAGAGACAGCAACGGACATACTCCCCCTCATGATCAGCGGGTCACCAGTAGAGAGAGTGAGCAGCTTCAAGTACCTGGGAGTAAACATCTCCGAGGACCTGACCTGGACTGCTCACATTCAGACACAGGTGAAGTGCCAGGCAAAGACTGTACCACCTGCGCCAGCTGAGGAAATTCAGGCTTTCACCAGCTATCCTGAAAACTTTCATTTAGGGCGATAGAAAGTGTTTTGCTCAGTGCATCACAGCGTGGTATGGGAACAGCACCAGTCATGACCGCAAAGCCCTGCAAAGAGTCGCAGCGCTTATCCGAAATATCTCAGGGTCAGCTCTCCCGTCTCTGCAGGACGCCTACACCAAACGCTGCAAAGGTAGAGCTACCAAGATCATCAAGGACTCTAATCACCCTGCAAACCCTCATTTCACGCTGCTACCATCTGGTAAGCGCCCGGCTTCTGATGGCCAAAACTGAGAGACTCAGGAGGAGCTTCTGAGGCCATCAGACTCCTGAACTCAGTCACTTAACATCACGTGACTTCACTTCAGGATAAACATCGATAGTCATTGCACTGCACTTTCTGTTCTCGTTGTTACTGTGTAACAACCTGTCATAAACTGCATTTGTTAACCACATATTTATAAGTCTACAGTTTACTCACTGCAAAGTCTAAATTATTTTATTCCACTTTATCCTTATTTGTTACCTTTTTTCTCTTGACTTGATTATTTATAATTCTACAGATATGGACATATATATATATATATATATATATAGATAGTACTTTTTTTATATCCTATTTCTATTATAATTTCTTCCTTGTGTTTTTAACTGGGCACTGTCCATGGAGCGGACCTGTTTACATTTCACTGCCGGTTGTATATTCTGTATATAACTGTGTATGTGACAAATAAAACTCTTGAATCTTGAATCTTGAGAGATACTAAGAGAAATCAACGATCTAAATTAAATCACAACTAAACTTATGATCAGCTGTTAAGTTACAAATGTAACAAAGTTACAAAGAATTGGAGTCAGATAAAATTATTCATGGAGTCAGATTTAAAATTCGATAACAATAAATTGAGGGAATTCAACAGAAGTGCTGAAAAGGTTTACACGCAGAAGTCCTTCAACCAGGCCGTTAGATTCCGTCCTTGGGCTAACAGATGGACCTTACAGCCCGAAGGGCAGGACTTTGTACTGATATGTTCGACCATCGAACGCAAGGCGCAGAAACGGCCTGTGTCGAGGAAGGATCGAGACATGAAAGTATGTGTCCTTCAGGTCGATCGCTGCAAACTAATCTTGGGGACGGATGCATTTGAAAATGCATTTCTGCGTGTAGCTTGTGGAGGCTCCGATTCAGGACTTGCAGGTCCAAGATTGGGCGTAACTCACCGGTCTTCTTGGGTACAATGAAGTACGGGCTGTAGAAGCCGGTCTTCATATCGGCTGGAGGGGCCGGCTCTATCGCGTCCTTCGTCAGCAGGACAGCGATCGATCTCCGCACGCAGGACATGGGAATCTGCAGCATTCATCGAAGTGAAGCAGACGCCCTTGAACCTGGGGGGGCGCCGGGCGGACTGAATTGCGTAGACGAGCCTGATGGTCCGAATGAGCCAGCGAGACAGACCGGGGAGTGCTAGCCAGGCTCCCAGGGACCGTACAAGCGGGACCATAGGGACCACCGGCGTACCCTGGGGCGGCTGTCTCGTGGAGGCAGCCCGCAGCGAGGTGAGAGTGTGCCATGCAACACGCTGATTCCACAGGTGGGCAGTAGGAACATGAGGGGGTTGTCCACTGCTGCCCGCTGGCGAAGGGGGAGGATGAGTCCGGGTCCGGCCCCCTGCCGGACCCAGAGATGGAAGGAACTGCTCGTGTTGAGAATTTGGGTACCCCTGGGCTCTGAACAGAAACAAAACAGAACACAAGATTCTCCTCCCGGCCCTCCACCAGGGGATTGAGCGGTGCGGTCACCATCTCCAGAAGAGCAGTCCTCCTCATCTCCGGGTCGCCCGTCTCGGGGCTGCTTGCCCTTGACCTTGCCACCCCTCTTGGCAGGCGCCTGGACGGGCAGGGCGGCCTGCTTGCGCCCGGCTCCACGACGTCGCTTGGGTGGAGGCTGCTGCTGCGGTGCGGGAGCAGAGGCAGACGCAGGCGGCCACCCTCGGCAACGAGCAGGCTGAGGCGCTGCCGGCGGCGGGGTGGAGACAGCAGCTGACCGCCGTGGCAGAATGTGACTGATCGCCTCAGTCTGCTTCTGTGCGGCCAAGAACTGCTGTGCGAAGTTCTGGAGACGGGGGAGTTTAGGAACCTGACTTTGTCGGTTCCCCTCATGTCCACCAGACATAGCCAGAGATGGCGTTCCTGGACCACCATAGACCACCTGCGGCTCGTGCCATAACCTTCCGTTGCGGTTCTCAGTTCCTGGAGAACTGCGGGATCGTGACCACCCTCATGCAAGGCCTTCAGAGCCTGGGCCTGATGGACCTGCAACAATGCGTGTAAGGAGGAGCCTGCCTCTCCACAAGCCTGGTAGGCCTTCCTGATCAGATTGGATGAGTACCCACAGGCCCTGGAGGGAAGACACAGGCTCCCCCTGGAAGTGGAGTTAGGGCACAGTTGCATAGCAATGGCCCGTTCCACGGGAGGAACCTGCGTGTATCCCTTTGCAGGTCCGCCATTGAGGGTGGTGAGGGAGGAGGATCCACTGGGCCGGTTTCGGGCAGTAAAAGGTGCCGTCCCTGACCTAGTGAGCTCCTCGTGCACCTCCGGTAAAAAAGGAACCGGGTGGGGCGCTGAGAACCAGCACGGGCCACCCCGAGAAACCAGTCATCCAGCCTTGAGGGTTCGGGACACGGTGGAGGGTTCCACACGAGCCCGACTCTCTCGGCGGCCCGGGAAAGCATAGCCATCATCTCCGGATCAGTATCGGGCACACATCGTGGATGGCTCACCACGTTCCAATGGCAGCTCTACTGGCTGCAGAGTGCGAGAGGGATGAGGGTTCCCTCTTCTAAGTAAAAGAGCCAATTGCTGATTGGTCAAGTCATTGCATCACTGCAGCTGCTGTTAGAAACTCCGGTTCCCATAGAAACCTGAGAGACTTGTGCTTAGGACTGCACTTGTGCATTGGTTGGTAATGCCTAAAAACAAAAATGCTTTTTTTTTAATGCTATTTGAGCATAAGAAACAACGTTTATGCAAAAGTTCATCTCAGATTTTGTTGCAGATTTGAAATATGTTATTAAGCAGATTTTGAGATTTCAGGATTTGGGACTTGCTCTTGGATGCAATGGATACTTCAACATGTTCTGATAATCGGTAGGCTATATAACGGTACTAATTTATTTTCTTAATATTTCTCTTGTGGCCCATACATAGTGAAAAAAAGAGAATAGAAGTAGGCCTATTTTGTATATTAAACAAGTTTTTTTTTATTTTATTTTTATTTTTTTGAGGAGTATACTAATCAAATTTATTTTATTATCGCAGCGTGTCGGTTATGCGATGATGCGCTATTGTCAGGAATAAGTCGTAGACGGATTCAAATGCAAGTGAGTGGTTTATTGTGGTAACAAAAAAAACAAAGAATGTAAGGGGATCGGCTGGCGGTGACACAGGGACTCAATGGGCGAGACAGTGAAGACATCGTGCGGTGATAATCCCAGAGTGGTGATCGTGGAGCGTGGAACACAGGAACCCCTCTCGAGATCTCGAGATCTTGGCTCGCTCGGTCTGGCCGTTGCTCTGGGAATGGAAACCCGAAGCCAGACTTACACTCGCAACCAGTAACCTACAAAATTCTCTCCAAAACTTGGAAATAAATTGGGGGCCTCTGTTAGAGACCATGTCTGTCAGGAGGCCATGAATGCGAAAGACGTGTTCAATGACAGATGCCGCGGTCTCCTTAGCTGAAGGTAATTTGGGTAAGGGTATGAAATGTGCGGCCTTCGAGAACCGGTCCACTACGGTCAAAACAACCGTATTCCCCTGGGAGGGTGGGAGGGCGGTGACGAAATCTAGCGCTATGTGGGACCAGGGTCTCGAAGGCACCGACAGCGGCTGAAGCAACCCATCTGGTGCACGATTGGAAGTCTTACCTTGGGCGCAGACAGAACAAGCCAACACAAAATCTCGGATGTCACGGGCCATCTTTGGCCACCAGAATCGTTGTTTGACCAAGATACTGGTGCGACTGATTCCTGGATGACAAGCTACCTTAGAGCAGTGGCCCCACTGGAGGACCTTGGATCTGACTTTCTCCGGTACAAACAACCGACCTGGTGGGCCCCCGGGCGGAGGCGTTACCCCTTCTAAGGCCAATTTGACCTTCGCTTCGACCTCCCATACGAGTGTGGAAACAATGAGTTTCTCAGGAAAAGTGCACTCGGGAGTAGACGGGCGTTCGGAGCGGTCAAAAATGCGAGATAAAGCATCGGGTTTGATGTTCTTGGAACCCGGGCGGTACAATAGTAAAAAGTCAAAACGTCCGAAAAAAAGAGCCCAAGTCTTTTGGCTGTTCTAATGTACTCTAAATTCTTGTGATCAGTCCAAACTAGAAAAGGCACCCCTGACCCCTCTAACCTGCGAGAGTCCGGGGTTGGCCACTCTATCACAGCCTTAACCTTGTCGGGATCCATGCGCACTCCCTCCGACGAGATGATATACCCTAGAAAAGGAACAGACTGTGCATGAAAAACGCATTTCTCCGCTTGACAAAAAGCCCATTCTGTAGTAACCGTTGGAGCACTCGTCGGACGTGTTGCACATGTTCCTGGAGAGACGATGTTCCAGGTAAACATACGTGAACTGATCTATCATGTCTCTCAACACGTCATTGACGAATGCTTGGAAGACAGCTGGGGAGTTGGACAGCCCAAAAGGCATGACCAAGTATTCAAAGTGGTCCCTGGGGGTATTAAATGCTGTCTTCCATTCATCCCCCTCTCTTATGCAGACCAAATATAAGCATTATGTAAATCCAATTTCGTGAAAATAGATGCTCCCTGCAACCTCTCAAACGCTGAAGACATCAACGGTAAAAGATAGGTATTCTTTACAGTGATGTTGTTCAGCCCTCGGTAGTCAATACAAGGTCGTAGAGAACCATCCTTCTTTCCCACAAAAAAGAATCCCGCCCCCGCCGGAGAAGAAGAGGGACGGATGAACCCGGTAGCCAAAGAATCAGAAATATATTTCTCCATGGCCTCCCTTTCAGGAGTGGAAAGCGAGTATAACTTGCCCTTAGGCGGAGACATACCTGGCAAAATATCTATAGCACAGTCGTAGGGACGATGTGGAGGAAGAGAAGCAGCCCGAGACTTACTGAACACTTCCTTCAGGTCGAGGTACTCCGGGGGCATGTTAGACAAATTTGTCGGCTCCTCCTGCAACACAGAACTAGACACAGACGAACATGCAGACACAAGACAAGAGGCATGGCACTGATCACTCCAACTCGTGATGGTGTTGTGTCCCCAGTCAATCCTGGGATTGTGTTTGGATAACCAGGGCGCTGGCTTTTACCGGGCAGTGGAGGATGAAGTGCCCTTCTCCCCCACAGTAGATACAGAGCCCCTGGGCTCTGCGGCATTCTCTCTCCTCCCAGGAAAGCCGAGCTTGACCAACCTGCATGGGCTCGTGATCGCACTTCGTGAGGAAGGCTCTGCAGAAGTCGGGCTCACCAGCATAACGTTCCGGGGGTGGGAGATGAGGTTCCTGCTGCCCTGCGGGACGGCTGATGGTGGGGGGAACTGACAGTGGGTCTGGCGCAGCGGGGACAGGCAGCTGTTGAATCCTATTGGTGAGCTCAGACACCTGCGCCACTAATGCTTGTACGGCATGTTGTTGGTAACAAAGTCCTGCCAGCCGGGGGTACTTGCTGAATCCATATTGTAGGTCGAGTCGTTCTGTCAGGAATAAGTTGTAGACGGATTCAAATGCAAATGAGTGGTTTATTGTGGTAACAAAAAAACAAAGAATGTCCGGGAATCGGCTGGCGGTGACGCAGGGACTCAATGGGCGAGACAGTGAAGACATCGTGCGGTGATAATCCCAGAGTGGTGAGCGTGGAGCGTGGAACACAGGAAGACGAGACGAAGACAAAGACAAAGACAAAGACAAAGACAAAGACGAAGACGAAGACGAAGACGAAGACGAAGACACAGGAACACGGGAGAGACATCACTGGAGGGACAACGACTCGACAACACAGTGGTGGTGAGAAGGGAACTAAATAGGTGAGCAGATGGATATCAGGTGCGATGGATGATTGCTGAGTGTGTGATCAGTGACCACGCCCCCCACACTCACCTCGCATACACACACAGGCAGTAACTAGGAGACAACGAATTCATGAACTGTGACAGCTATGAAATTGATGATGCCATGCCTGGGTTTAGTCTAAATTTTCTCTTTATGATGAACAGATTTTATTTAGGCTTTTATTCACATATAAACATTGATCAGCAAACATAAACAGAAGCTCAGCCGTACTTGCTTTGACGCTTCATTGGTTCTTGTGGAAGCTCAAGCATTTGATGTTTAGATTAAGAATTTGCAGGCGAGATGGGAGAAAAAAATGTCATGAAATTATGACAATATAATAAAAATAAAAATCATTTATTGAACAAGAATTATATTTTTACATTAAAAAATATGTAATTATACCTTATACCTTTTAAAAACAGAAGAAAAAAAAATAGCAGCACATGCATAATGTTTTCATACTTTCATCTCCTGTTTCATATTGGGGTGTAAATTCATTTATTGTATCTGACAGTTGTGATGATCAGAGGAGTTGAGTTTTTACCTCCATCATTAAAGCACGGGCTAAAAAATGGATAGAGTTTCCCAGTGAAAGACTGAGCAGTGAAAGAGTAGATATGAGAGCTGGACTCCACATCATAAAAGGAGACCAGACCCTCCTCATAATCCACAAACACACCGACCCGCTGCGGCTTCACTCTCAGAGACAGAGAGACAAGAGGACCAGCACAGGCTTTATATTCATTCCCATTCCTCAGAGCCACAGTCCAGAATCCATTACTGGGACTCAGTGAGAACTCTCCCTTCCTATCAACGGATTCTCTGACCACTCCTAAAGTCCATTTAGTCTTTCCCTTCACCTGCACCTCAAAATAAAATCTCTCTGAGGAGAATCCCTCCTTTCCCAGGACATTTGCATATCTATCAAATCTCTCTGGTTTGTCTGGGAGTTTCTGTCTAATGTCTTCACATCTCGCTTGTTTTCCATCATCAGACAGGATGAGATTAGGATGAGCTGTATCAGGATCCAGAGTCACATCCACTGAGAAAACAGAGAATATGAATCATAACTCAATACACATTCTGTGATGATGTTTGTATGTAATCAGTGTTTAATCACACACTGTAGGTCAGTGATAGAGCTGTGAAACACACACACACGCACGCACGCACGCACGCACGCACACACACACACACACACACACACACACAGTACCTGCATATTGCTGCACCCTCTTCAGAACTGTAGAGACACATGACAATAAAACATCATCAGATCTTTGACATGTTTATGTGTGGAATTATAGACAAGATTTAAGGTTATATTTAAAGAATTGAGCTCAATATCATGTTTTATCTGATCAATGTGTGTGTCTGCTGATATTCAGAGAATCAAACAGAAACTATTGCTTTGAGCTTCAGCTCTTAATATTCCTCCTTTTCACAAACAGATTTAACTTTACAAATGTTTGCTGAAATCTTTTATGCAAGTTATGTTTGTGTCTGATGTTATTCAGCTCATTTCTGGAGTGGATGAGTGTTGTGGTTATTCAGCAAATATAAATCTATAAATGTGTAGTTGACAAATAGGCAGTAAAAATGCTTTTTTAATAAACACCATTTTTGAAGAAAAAAATATATGTATGAAGTGTGAAGTCAGATGTGTGGGAAAATATAAGGGGTCATTAACTTTATCAGTTCTTTCACTGTTTTTGAACATTTTTACTGAACTGTACCGTAAATGTGTCCGATGGTGTGACAGCAAACATTAAGAAAAAAACTCTTAATAATGTACAAACAGCATCAGAGAGAGATTTATCTTCATTGTTCTTCAGTGCTATTTATTTAATATGAAATTATGAATAAGATTATTTTTCTCCATGATCTGTTGGACATTCTCAATAAATGCGAGACAAACTTTGCTGTAATTCTTTCAAAGCTGCTGTAAATGACACCATTTTAAGATGAGTGATGATTATATCTGCCCTTCAGCAACACTCAAATGTTCTTTTAATGTATTTTGAGACAAAAACAAATCTGAGGATTATGTGTCACCCCAGAGGACTTTATGTCACACTAAAGGACAGAAATGGTAGTTATTGCATTAAAGAAAGTGAGGGTATTACATTAAAGTAGTTTTATTTAACTTTGAATGTGTCAAAGAAGAAAGAATTTCATTTTGATACGAACAATATCAAGGTTTTTCTTAATCAACAGAATGAACGGTGACTCCTTGACAGAGCAAATAAATTTGAATCTTTAACACCCCAAAATCTTTTTTTATGAAATTCATTTGTTTGTTGAAGAAATAACATTTCATTTTGTTAAATCATCAACCATGATTTTCATCTCTCTACACTTCCCTGTCCTCTCCCAATCACTCATTTCTCTCCCTCAATTCTTTCTGACTCAAAAACAAAGAATATCACATTTTATACTTATTTTCATGACACTATAACAGTAAAAATGTTCTGCAAAACATCTGAATTCTTTTTATTCAATGTAATTATTGCATTTAAGAACAATGAACATGTTAAAAAAATAATAATGAACAATGATCATTAATATGATCATTTTTGTTTATTATTTAAAATACTTTTTAAAGACACCTTGTCCTCTTGTGTGACAGTACAGGTGTGTGACAGTGTGTGACAGTACAGGTGTGTGACAGTGTGTGACAGTACAGGTGTGTGACAGCGTGTGACAGTACAGGTGTGTGACAGGTGTGTGACAGTGTGTGACAGTACAGGTGTGTGACAGTACAGTGTGTGACAGTGTGTGACAGTACAGGTGTGTGACAGTACAGGTGTGTGACAGTACAGTTGTGTGACAGTCTGTGACAGTACAGGTGTGTGACAGTACAGGTGTGTGACAGTACAGTTGTGTGACAGTCTGTGACAGTACAGGTGTGTGACAGTGACAGTACAGTGTGTGACAGTACAGGTGTGTGACAGTGTGTGACAGTACAGGTGTGTGACAGTACAGTTGTGTGACAGTCTGTGACAGTACAGGTGTGTGACAGTACAGGTGTGTGACAGTGTGTGACAGTACAGGTGTGTGACAGTACAGTTGTGTGACAGTGTGTGACAGTACAGGTGTGTGAAAGTGTGTGACAGTACAGGTGTGTGACAGTGTGTGACAGTACAGGTGTGTGACAGTACAGGTGTGTGACAGTACAGGTGTGTGACAGTGTGTGACAGTACAGGTGTGTGACAGTGTGTGACAGTACAGGTGTGTGACAGTGTGACAGTACAGGTGTGTGACAGTACAGGTGTGTGACAGTACAGTTGTGTGACAGTCTGTGACAGTACAGGTGTGTGACAGTGTGTGGCAGTACAGGTGTGTGACAGTGTGTGACAGTACAGGTGTGTGACAGTGTGTGTGTGTGACAGGTGTGTGACAGTGTGTGACAAGTGTGTGACAGTGTGTGACAGTACAGGTGTGTGACAGTGTGTGACAGTACAGGTGTGTGACAGTACAGGTGTGTGACAGTACAGGTGTGTGACAGTCTGTGACAGTACAGGTGTGTGACAGTACAGGTGTGTGACAGTACAGGTGTGTGACAGTACAGTTGTGTGACAGTCTGTGACAGTACAGGTGTGTGACAGTACAGGTGTGTGACAGTGTGTGACAGTACAGGTGTGTGACAGTGTGTGACAGTACAGCTGTGTGACAGTGTGTGACAGTACAGCTGTGTGACAGTGTGTGACAGTACAGGTGTGTGACAGTGTGTGACAGTACAGGTGTGTGACAGTGTGTGACAGTGTGTGACAGTACAGGTGTGTGACAGTGTGTGACAGTACAGGTGTGTGACAGTGTGTGACAGGTGTGTGACAGTGTGTGACAAGTGTGTGACAGTGTGTGACAGTACAGGTGTGTGACAGTGTGTGACAGTACAGGTGTGTGACAGTGTGTGACAGTACAGGTGTGTGACAGTACAGTGTGTGACAGTACAGGTGTGTGACAGTGTGTGACAGAGTACAGTGTGTGACAGTGCGTGACAGTGTGTGACAGTCTGTGACAGTACAGGTGTGTGACAGTACAGTGTGTGACAGTGTGTGACAGTACAGGTGTGTGACAGTGTGTGACAGTACAGGTGTGTGACAGTGTGTGACAGTACAGGTGTGTGACAGTGTGTGACAGTGTGTGACAGTACAGTGTGTGACAGTGTGTGACAGTACAGCTGTGTGACAGTGACAGTACAGTACAGGTGTGTGACAGTATGTGACAGTGTGTGACAGTACAGGTGTGTGACAGTGTGTGACAGTGTGTGACAGGTGTGTGACAGTGTGTGACAGTACAAGTGTGTGACAGTGTGTGACAGTACAGGTGTGTGACAGTGTGTGACAGTACAGGTGTGTGACAGTGTGTGACAGTACAGGTGTGTGACAGTACAGGTGTGTGACAGTGTGTGACAGTACAGGTGTGTGACAGTACAGGTGTGTGACAGTGTGTGACAGTACAGGTGTGTGACAGTGTGTGACAGTACAGCTGTGTGACAGTGTGTGACAGTACAGGTGTGTGACAGTGTGTGACAGTACAGGTGTGTGACAGTGTGTGACAGTACAGCTGTGTGACAGTACAGGTGTGTGACAGTGTGTGACAGTACAGGTGTGTGACAGTGTGTGACAGTACAGGTGTGTGACAGTGTGTGACAGTGTGTGACAGTACAGGTGTGTGACAGTATGTGACAGTGTGTGACAGTACAGCTGTGTGACAGTACAGGTGTGACAGTACAGGTGTGTGACAGTGTGTGACAGTACAGGTGTGTGACAGTGTGTGACGGTACAGGTGTGTGACAGTACAGGTGTGTGTGACAGTACAGGTGTGTGACAGTACAGGTGTGTGACAGTGTGTGACAGTACAGCTGTGTGACAGTAACAATACAGACAGTACAGCTGTGTGACAGTATGTGACAGTGTGTGACAGTACAGGTGTGTGACAGTGTGTGACAGTACAGGTGTGTGACAGTGTGTGACAGGTGTGTGACAGTGTGTGACAAGTGTGTGACAGTGTGTGACAGTACAGGTGTGTGACAGTGTGTGACAGGTGTGTGACAGTGTGTGACAAGTGTGTGACAGTGTGTGACAGTGTGTGACAGTACAGCTGTGTGACAGTGTGTGACAGTACAGGTGTGTGACAGTGTGTGACAGTACAGGTGTGTGACAGTACAGTGTGTGACAGTGTGTGACAGTACAGTGTGTGACAGTACAGTTGTGTGACAGTGTGTGACAGTACAGCTGTGTGACAGTACAGCTGTGTGACAGTGTGTGACAGTACAGGTGTGTGACAGTGTGTGACAGTACAGGTGTGTGTGACAGTACAGGTGTGTGACAGTGTGTGAGTGTGTGACAGTACAGGTGTGTGACAGTACAGGTGTGTGACAGTGTGTGACAGTACAGCTGTGTGTCAGTGTGTGACAGTACAGCTGTGTGACAGTACAGGTGTGTGACAGTGTGTGACGGTACAGGTGTGTGACAGTACAGGTGTGTGTGACAGTACAGGTGTGTGACAGTACAGGTGTGTGACAGTGTGTGACAGTACAGCTGTGTGACAGGTGTGTGACAGTACAGCTGTGTGACAGTGTGTGACAGTACAGGTGTGTGACAGTACAGCAAGTGTGACAGTACAGGTGTGTGACAGTACAGGTGTGTGACAGTGTGTGACAGTACAGCTGTGTGTCAGTACAGGTGTGTGACAGTACAGCTGTGTGACAGTGTGTGACAGTACAGGTGTGTGACAGTACAGGTGTGTGACAGTGTGTGACAGTACAGGTGTGTGACAAGTGTGTGACAGTACAGGTGTGTGACAGTGTGTGACAGTACAGCTGTGTGACAGTGTGTGACAGTACAGGTGTGTGACAGTGTGTGACAGTGTGTACAGGTGTAGACAGTGTGTGACAGTACAGGTGTGTGACAGTGTGTGACAGTACAGGTGTGTGACAGTGTGTGACAGGTGTGTGACAGACAGGTGTGTAACAGCACAGGTGTGTGACAGTGTGTGTGACAGTACAGGTGTGTGACAGTGTGTGACAGTGTGTGACACGTGTGACAGTACAGGTGTGTGACAGTACAGTTGTGTGACAGTGTGTGACAGTACAGGTGTGTGACAGTACAGGTGTGTGACAGTGTGTGACAGTACAGGTGTGTGACAGTGTGTGACAGTGTGTGACAGTACAGGTGTGTGACAGTCTGTGACAGTACAGGTGTGTGACAGTACAGTTGTGTGACAGTCTGTGACAGTACAGGTGTGTGACAGTCTGTGACAGTACAGGTGTGTGACAGTCTGTGACAGTACAGGTGTGTGACAGTACAGGTGTGTGACAGTACAGTGTACAGTGCAATGTGTAACAACAGTGGTGTGTGACAGTACAGGTGTGTGACAGTGTGACAGGCACAGGTGTGTGACAGTGTGTGACAGTACAGGTGTGTGACAGTGTGTGACAAATGTAACAATGTGCAGTGACAGCTGTGTGACAGTGTGTGACAGCACAGCTGTGTGACAGTGTGTAACAGGTACAGGTGTGTGACAGTGTGTGACAGTACAGTGTGTGACAATGTGTGTGACAGGTGTGTAACAAGCCACAGTGTATGTGACAGACAGGTGTGTGACAGTGTGTGACAGTGTGTGACAGGTGTGTGACAGTGTGTGACAGGTGTGTGACAGTACAATTATGCACAATACTGTGTGACAGTGTGTGACAGCACAGGTGTGTAACAGTACAATTGTGTGACAGTGTGTGACAGTACAGGTGTGTGACAGTAATGTGACAGTACAGAGTGTGTGACAGTGTGTGACAGTACAGGTGTGTGACACAGTGTACAGGTGTGTGACAGTACAGTGTGTGACAGTGTACAGTACAGTGTGTGACAGTACAGTGTGTGTGACAGTACAGGTGTGTGAACAGCACAGGTGTGTGACAGTGTGTGACAGTACAGGTATGTGACAGTGTGTGACAGTACAGTATGTGTGACAGTATGTAGGTGTGTGACAGTGTGTGACAAGTGTGTGACAGTCTGTGACAGTACAGGTGTGTGACAGTACAGGTGTGTGACAGTGTGTAACAGCCACAGGTGTGTGACAGTACAGTACAGGTGTGTAACAGTACAAGTGTGTGACAGTCTGTGACAGTACAGGTGTGTGACAGTACAGGTGTGTGACAGTACAAGTGTGTGACAGTGTAGTGACAGTACAGGTGTGTGACAGTACAGTGTGTGACAAGTACAGTTGTGTGACAGTCTGTGACAGTACAGGTGTGTGACAGTACAGGTGTGACAGTGTGTGACAGTACAGGTGTGCGTGCGAGTACAGGTGTGTGACAGTGTGTGTGACAGTACAGGTGTGTGACAGTAATACAGTACAGTGACAGTGTGTACAGTACAGTGTGTGACAGTACAGTATGTGTGACAGTGTGTGACAGTACAGGTGTGACACAGTGACAGTGTGGTGTGTGACAGTGTGTGACAGTACAGGTGTGTGACAGTGTGTGACAGTACAGGTGTGTGTGACAGTACAGGTGTGTGACAGTGTGTGTGACAGTACAGGTGTGTACAGTGTGTGAGTGTGACAGTGTGTGACAGTACAGGTGTGTGACAGTGTGTGACAGTACAGGTGTGTGACAGTGTGTGACAGTACAGGTGTGTGACAGTGTGTGACAGCACAGGTGTGTGACAGTGTGTGACAGTACAGGTGTGTGACAGTATGTGACAGTGACAGCACAGGTGTGTGACAGTACAGTGTGTGACAGTAATGTGACAGCACAGGTGTGTGACAGTACAGGTGTGTGACAGTGTGTGAGTACAGGTGTGTGACAGTCTGTGACAGTACAGGTGTGTGACAGTACAGGTGTGTGACAGTCTGTGACAGTACAGGTGTGTGACAGTACAGCTGTGTGACAGTGTGTGACAGTACAGCTGTGTGACAGTACAGGTGTGTGACAGTACAGGTGTGTGACAGTGTGTGACAATACAGGTGTGTGACAATACAGGTGTGTGTGACAGTACAGGTGTGTGACAGTACAGGTGTGTGACAGTACAGGTGTGTGACAGTGTGTGACAGTACAGCTGTGTGACAGTGTGTGACAGTACAGCTGTGTGACAGTATGTGACAGTGTGTGACAGTACAGGTGTGTGACAGTGTGTAACAATACAGACAGTGTGTGTAGTACAGTGTGTGACAGTGTGTGACAGTAATGTACAGGTGTGTGACAGTGTGTAACAGTACAGGTGTGTGACAGTACAGTGTGTGATACAGTGTGTGACAGTACAGGTGTGTGACAGTACAGTGTGCAACAGTGTGTGACAGTACAGGTGTGTGACAGTACAGGTGTGTGACAGTGTGTGACAGTACAGGTGTGTGACAGTGTGTGACAGTACAGGTGTGTGACAGTACAGGTGTGTGACAGTACAGGTGTGTGACAAATGTGTGACAGTACAGCTGTGTGACAGTACAGTGTGACAAATACAGCTGTGTGACAGTACAGGTGTGTGACAGACAGTGTGTGACAATGTGTGACAGTACAGGTGTGTGACAGTGTGTGAGAGTGTGTGACAGTGACAGTGTGTGACAGTACAGGTGTGTGCAACAGTGTGTAACAAGTGCACACAGCATGTGTGACAGCACAGGTGTGTGACAGTGTGTGACAGCACAGGTGTGTGACAGTGTGTGACAGTACAGGTGTGTGACAGTGCAGTGTGTGTGACAGTGTGTGACAGCTACAGGTATGTGACAGTACAGGTGTGTGACAGTGTGTGAACAGTACAGGTGTGTGACAGTGTGTGACAATACAGGTGTGTGGACAGTGTAACAAGTGTGTAACAGTGTGTAACAGTACAGTGTGTGACAGTATGTAACAGTATGCAGGTGTGTGACAGCAAAGTGTGTGTGACAGTGTGTAACAAGTACAGGTGTGTGACAGTGTGGCACAGTACAGGTGTGTGACAGTGTGTAACAAGTACAGGTGTGTGTGACATACAGTATGTGACAGTGTGTAACAGCACAGCTGTGTGTAACAATACAGTAACAATACAGAGTGTGTGACAGTACAGGTGTGTGACAGTATGTAACAGCACAGGTGTGTGACAGTACAGGTGTGTGACAGTACAGTACAAGTGACAGTACAGTATGTGACAGTGTGTGACAGTACAGCTGTGTGACAGTGTGTGACAGTACAAGTATGTAACAGTAGTACCACAACTGTGTGACAGTACAGGTGTGTGACAGTGTGTGACAGTACAGGTGTGTGACAGTGTGTGACAGTACAGGTGTGTGACAGGTGTGTGTGTACAGGTGTGACAGTATGACAACAGTGTGTGACAGTACAGGTGTGTAACAGTATGTGTGACAGTACAGGTGTGTGACAGTGTGACAATACAGTATGTGACAGTACAGGTGTGTGACAATGTGTGACAGCACAGGTGTGTGACAGTGTGTGACAGCACAGGTGTGTGACAGTATGTAACAGGTGTGTGTGTGACAGTATACAACGTGTACATGACAGTGTGTGACAGTACAGGTGTGTGACAGTATGTAACAACAGGTATGTAACAGTAATGTAACAGTGTGTGACAGTGTGTGACAGTACAGTGTGTGACAGGTGTGACAGTAACAGGTGCACAGTGTGTGACAGTACAGGTGTGTAACAGTGTGTGTGACAGTGTGTAACAGCACAGTGTGTGACAGTACAGGTGTGTGACAGTGTGTGACAGTACAGGTGTGTGACAGTGTGTGACAGTGTGTGACAATACAAGTATGTAACAGGTGTGTGACAGTACAGGTGTGTGACAGTGTGTGACAGCACAGGTGTGTGACAGTGTGTGACTAACAATACAGGTGTGTGACAGTGTGTGAGGTGCAGTGTGACAGCACAGTAACAGTGTGTGACAGTACAGGTGTGTGACAGTATGTGACAGCACAGGTGTGTGACAGTGTGTGACAGCACAGGTGTGTGACAGTGTACAGACAAGTATGTGTGACAGTACAGTGTGTGACGGTACAGGTGTGTGACAGTACAGGTGTGTGTAACAGTACAGGTGTGTGACAGTGTGTGACAGTACAGGTGTGTGACAGTGTGTGACAGTACAGGTGTGTGACAGTATGACAGTGACAGTGTGACAGTGTGTGACAGTACAGCTGTGTGACAGTGTGTGACAGTACAGGTGTGTGACAGTATGTGACAGTGTGTGACAGTACAGGTGTGTGACAGTGTGTGACAGTACAGGTGTGTGACAGTGTGTGACAGTGTGTGACAGGTGTGTGACAGTGTGTGACAAGTGTGTGACAGTGTGTGAACAGTACAGGTGTGTGACAGTGTGTGACAAATACAGGTGTGTGACAGTGTGTGACAGTGTGACAGTACAGAGTGTGTGACAGTGTGTGACAAATACAGGTGTGTAACAGTACAGTGTGTGACAGCACAGGTGTGTGACAGTACAGAGTGACAGTGTGACAGTACAGGTGTGTGACAGTGTGTGACAGTACACAGTGTGTGACAGTGTGTGAACAGTACACAGTGTGTGACAGTGTGTGACAGTGTGTGACAGTACAGGTGTGTGACAGTGCAGTGACAGTAACAAGTGTGACAGTACAGTGTGTGACAGTACAGTGTGTGACAGTCTATGTACAGTACAGGTGTGTGACAGTACAGGACAGTACAGGTGTGTGTGTGACAGTACAGGTGTGTGACAGTGTGTGACAAGTACAGGTGTGTGACAGTACAGTGTGACAGTGTGTGACAGCACAGGTGTGTGACAGTGCCAGCACAATACAACAGTGTGTGACAGTACAGGTGTGTGACAAGTGTGAGTAGTAACAATGTGACAACAATGGTGTGTACAGCAGACAGTATGTGACAGTGTGTGTAACAGTACAACTATGTGACAGTACAAGTGTGTGACAGTGTGTGACAGCACAAGTGTGTGACAGTGTGTGACAGTGTGTGCACAGTACAGAGTATGTAACAGTACAGGTGTGTGACAGTATGTAACAATACAGCTGTAACAGTATGTGACAATGTAACAATGTGCAACAATGACAGTGTGTGACAGTACAGGTAACAACAGCACAGTGTGTGACAGTGTGTGACAGTGTACAGGTGTGTGACAGTGTGTAACAATAGTAACAGTACAAGTGTGTAACAGTGTGTAACAATACAGTACAACAGTGTGTAACAAGTACAGAGTATGTAACAGCTATGTGACAGTACAACAGTACAATGTAACAGTACAGGTGTGTGACAGTGTAACAAGTAGCAACAGTATGTAACAGCACAAGTGTGCAAGTATGTAACAATACAAGTGTGTGACAGTGTAGCAAACAATACAGGTGTGTGACAATACAAGTATGTAACAGTGTGTGACAATACAAGTGTGTGACAGTACAGGTATGTGACAATATGTGACAATGTGTAACAAATACAAGTATGTAACAATGTGTGTGAATACAAGTGTGTAACAGTGTGTGACAAGCACAAGTATGTAACAATAAGTAACAAATACAAGTATGTAACAACAGTAAATGTGACAAATCTGTAACAGCAATACTGACAGTATGTAACAGCACAACTGTGTAACAAGTAACAGTGTAACAGTATGTAACAATACAAGTATGTAACAGTGTATGACAAGTATGTAACAATACAAGTATGTAACAATACAAGTATGTAACAGTATGTAACAATACAGTGTATGTAACAATACAAGTAACAACAGTACAGCTAACAGTACAAGTATGTAACAGTGTGTGACAAAATACAAGTATGTAACAATACAGTATGTAACAAATACAAAGTATGCAGACAATGTAACAAGTACAAGTATGTGTGTGACAAAGTATGTAACAATACAACTAATATGACAGGTGTGATGTAACAAATACAAGTGTGTGACAGTGTGTGACAATACAAGTATGTGACAGTACAAACATGTAACAGTATGTAACAATACAAGTGTGTGACAACAATGTGTAACAATACAAGTATGTAACAGTATGTAGCACAACAAGTATGTAACAGTACAGGTGTAACACAGTACAGCAATGTAACAATACAAGTATGTAACAATACAGCAGTATGTAACAGTATGTAACAATACAAGTATGTGACAATATGTGACAAATACAAGTATGTAACAACAGTATGTAACAATACAGAGTATGTAACAGTACAAATGACAATACAATTATGTAACAATACAACAGTACAACAATGTGTGACAGTACAAGTGTGTGACAGTACAACAACTAACAATAGTAACAGGTGTGTGAACAAGTAGTAACAGTACAGTATGTAACAGTGTGTAACAGATATGTAGTAATAGGTGTATGTAACAATACAGTATATGTAACAGGTACATGTAACAGTGTAACAATACAAGTATGTAACAGTGTGTGACAGCACAGGTATGTAACAGTGTGTAACAATGTAACAACTGTGACAGTAACAGTGTGTAACAATACAAGTGTGTAACAATGTGTGACAGTATGTGACAATATGTAACAGTAAGTAGCACAGTATGTGACAGTGTGTAACAATATGAAGTAATGTAAAACAACAGTATGTGACAATACAGGTGTATGCACAGTGTGTAACAATACAAGTATGTAACAGTAAGTGTACAAGCTAGTAATGCAACAATGTAACAATACACAGTATGTAACAGTGTGTAACAATACAAGTATGTAACAATATGTAACAAATACAAGTAACAGTAATATGTAACAAAATACAAGTATGTAACAGTATGTAAACAATGACAAGTAATAGTAACAATAACAATACAACATTATGTAACAATACAGTAACATGTAACAGCAGCAGTAACAATACAAGTGTGTAACAATACAAGTATGTAACAAGTATGTAACAATGTACAAGTATGTAACAGAGTATGTAACAATACAAGTATGTAACAATACAATTGTGTAACAATAATAGAGTAACAGCATACAGAGTGTGTAACAGTACAAGTGTGTAACAATGCCTGCGTAACAATGTGTGTATGCACAAGTATGTAACAATACAGGTGCGTGACAATACAAGTGTGTGACAGTATGTAACAATACAGTGTGTAGCAACAGTATGTAACAATACAAGTATGTAACAGTGTGTAACAAATACAAGTATGTAACAGTGTGTAAATTGTGTACAGTGACAATGTGACAGTACAGGTGTAATACAACTATGTAACAATAAAGTATGTAACAGTAATGCTGCAGTACAGTATGTAACAGTGTAAATGGTAATACAAAGTATGTAACAGTATGTATGACAGAGTAATGTAACAATGTAACAATGTATGTGACAGTACAAGTAACACAGTACAGAAGTGTGTAACAGTATGTAACAGCACAGAGTGTGTAACAGCACAAGTAATGCAACAAAGTATGTGACAATACAAGTATGTAACAGTGTGTAACAATACAAGTGTGTAACAGTACAAAGTGTACAACAATGTGTGACAAATACAGGTATGTGACAGTACAACAGAAGCTGTGTGTAGTATGTAACAATACAACTGTGTAACAGCAACAAGTAACAGTATGTGCAATTACAAGTATGTAGCACAGTGTGTGACAAGTACAAGTGTGACAGTACAAGCCAGTGTGTGACAGTACAGGTGTGTGACAGTACAGTATGTGACAATACAGGTATGTGACAGTGTGACAGCAACAGGTGTGTGACAGTGTGTAACAAAGTACAGGTGTGTGACAGTACAACAGTATGTGACAGTATGTACAGCACAAGTGTGTAACAGTATGTAACAAGTATGTGTGAATTAAGTATGTAACAATACAGGTAATATGTAACAGTATGTGACAATACAACTATGTGAACAGTGTGTGACAGTACAACTGTGTAACAGTACAACAATGTACAGTGTATTATTACAATCTGTGTGACAGTGTGTGTGACAGTACAGTAATGTGTACAGTACAGAGTGTGTAACAGTACAAGTGACAATACAAATACACAGTATGTAACAAGTACAGAGTGTGTGACAGTATACTAGTAACAAGTGTACAAGTATGTAACAATACAAGTATGTAACAATCACAACAATGCCACAGTATGTAACAATACAAGTAATGTAACAGTACAAGTGTAACAATACAGAGTATGTAACAGTATGTAACAATACAAGTATGTAACAGTATGTAACAAATACAGAGTATGTATGTAACAATTATGTAACAATGTAACAATATGTAACAATACAAGTATGTAACAGTATGTAACAATACAGAGTGTAACAGTAATAGTAACAATACAAACAATACACAGTATGTAACAATACAGCTGTGTAACAGTACAACAAGATAACATGTAACAGTAATGTAACAATACAAGTATGTAACAGTACAGGTGTGTGACAGTATGTAGTGACAATACAGGTGTGTGACAGTATGTAACAGTACAGGTGTGTGACAGTGTGTAACAGTACAAGTATGTGTGTGTACAGGTGTGTGACAGTACAGTAATAGTGACAGTGTGTGAAGTACAACAGTAATACACAGTATGTACAGTACTGTAACAGTACAGGTATGTGACAGTACAAGTGTGTGACAGTGTGTGACAATACAGGTATGTAGACAGTGTGTGACAAGTACAGCTGACAGTATGTGACAGTACAGGTGTGTGACAAGTATGTGACAGTACAGAGTGTGTGACAGTGTGTGAACAATACAGCTGTGTGACAATCTACAAGTATGTGACAGTGTGTAACAAATACAGGTGTGTGACAGTGTGTAACAATACCAACAGGTGTGTAACAAGTGTAACAAATACAGTAGTACAGAGTGTGTGACAATACAACTGTGACAGTACTGGCAATAGACAGTATGTGACAGCACAGTGTGTGACAATACAGGTGTGTAACAGTGTGTGACAGCCACAGGCTGCGTGTACAAGTATGTAACAGCACAAGTGTGTGTAACAATACAAGTATGTAACAGTACAGGTGTGTGACAATACAACAGTATGTGTGACAGTATGTAACAATACAAGTGTGTGAACAGTGTGTACAGTACAGCCGTGACAGTACAGAGTGTGTAACAGTGTGTGCAATACAGTATGTAACAGTGTGTAACAAGTACAATGTAACAATACAGTGTATGTAACAGTGTGTGACAATACAGCTGTGTGCAACAGTGTGTGACAATACAAGTATGTAACAGTGTGTGACAACATATACAGGTGTGTGACAGTAAGTATGCAACAGTATGTAACAAGTATGTAACAGTACCACAAGTATGTAACAAATACAAGTATGTAACAGTACAGTAACAATGTACAACAGTATGTGACAAATGTGTGACAGTACAGTAATGTGACAATGTGCTATGTAACAGTGTGTGTGACAGTACAGGTAATGACAATGTGTGACAGTACAGGTATGTATACAAGTATGTAACAATACAACAATGTGTGTGACAATGCACACAGCAAGTGTGTAACAGTATGTAACAATACAAGTATGTAACAGTAATGTAACAACATACAAGTATGTAACAATACAAGTGTGTAACAATGTATGACAAGTATGTAACAATACACAGTATGTAACAATATGTGACAATACAACATAACAATACAGTATGTGACAATACAAAGTGTGTAACAGTGTGTGACAACAATACAAGTATGTAACAAGTGTGTAACAGTACAAGTGTGTAACAGTACAGCCAGTGTGTAACAAATACAAGTGTGTAACAGTATGTAACAATACAAAGTGTGTAACAATGTGTAACACATATGTGACAGTGTGTAACAATACAAGTATGTAACAATACAAGTATGTAACAGTAACAGGTATGTGACAATACAGAGTGTGTGACAATATGTAGGTAATGTGACAATGTGTAACAAATACAAGTATGTGACAAATACAAGTGTGTAACAATGTACAGTAACAGCATACAGTATGTAACAGTACAGGTATGTGACAGTACAAGTGTGCAGTATGTAACAATACAGGTGTGTAACAGTGTGTGTAAGCAATACAAGTATGTAACAGTGTGACAGTACAGGTGTGTGACAGTAATGTGACAATACAGGTAATATACAACAAATACAAGTATGTAACAATACACAGGTATGTAACAATGTGTGACAGTACACAAGTGTGACAGTGTAACACAAGTGTGTAACAGTGCTGTAACAATACAAGTATGTAACAATGTGTAACAATATGTGACAATACAAGTATGTAACAATAATGTAACAATACAAGTGTGTAACAGTACAAGTATGTAACAGTATGTAACCAATACAAGTGTGTAACAATGTGTAACAGTACAAGTATGTAACAATACAAATGTGTAACAATACAAGTATGTAACAGTGTAGTAACAGTACACAGTATGTAACAATTACAAGTAATAGCAACAGTGTGTAACAATACAACTATGTAACAATGTGTAACAATACAACTAGTATGTAACAATACAGAGTATGTGACAGTGTGTAACAGTACAAGTGTGTAACAGTGTGTAACAGTACAACACTGTGTGTAACAGTACAAGTAATACAAGTATGTGACAGTAATGTGTAACAAATACAGAGTATGTAACAATACAAGTATGTAACAGTGTGTGACAATACAAGTGTGTAACAGTGTGTGACAATACAAGTACAAGTATGTGACAGTGTGTGACAGTACAACTATGTGTGTGACAAGTATGTAACAGTATGTGACAGTACAAGTACAGTGTAACAGTGTGTGACAATACAGAGTGTGTAACAGTATGTAACAATACAGGTATGTGACAATATACAGTGTAATGTACAGTGTGTAACAATGTACAAGTATGTAACAGTACAATATGTGTAAATACAAGTAACAAATACAAGTATGTAACAATACAGCTGTGTAACAAGTATGTAACAAGCACAGGTATGTAACAGTGTGTAACAATACAAGTGTGTAACAGTGTGTGACAATACAGAGTGTGTAACAGTATGACTGTGACAGTATGTAGCAACAATGACAGTACAAGTATGTAACAGTACAAGTGTGTGACAGTGTGTAACAGTACAGCTATGTGACAGTAATGTGACAATACACAGGTGTGTGACAGTGAAACACAGTGTGAACACAGTATGTAACAGTACAGAGTATGTAACAATGTAATAGCAACAATACAGAGTAACAGTGTGTACACAATACAAACAGTGTGTGACAAAAGTGTGTGACAGTGTGTAACAATACAAGTATGTAACAGTGTGTGACAGTGTAACAGTAATGTGCAACAGGTGTGTGACAAATACAAGTGTGTGACAGTGCAACAGTACAGTGTGTGTGACAGTACAGCTGTGTGACAGTAATGTGACAGTACAGTATGTAACAGTACAGTGTGTGACAGCACAAGTACAGTGTGTAACAGTACAAGTGTGACAAGTAGTGTAATGACAAAGTATGTAACAGTATGTAACAAACAGAGTATGTGTGACAGTATGTGACAGGCTAACAGTACAAACAATGTGACAATACAACAGTATGTAACAATGCAGAGTATGTAACAGTATGTGCAATACAAGTATGCAACAGGTGTGTGACAGTAGTATGTAACAAGTACAAGTGTGTAACAGTACAACTGTGCAACAATGTGTGAATACAAGTATGTGACAGTACAAGTATGTGACAGTGTGTGACAATACAGAGTGTGTGACAATACAGCAGTGTGACAGTGTAACAGTACAGCTGTGTAACAATACAAGTATGTAACAGCTGTGTATGTGACAGTACAAGTGTGTACAGTGTAAACAACAGTACAACAGTATGTGACAATACAGAGTATGTGACAGTATGTAACAATACAAGTATGTGACAACAATGTATGTAACAGTACAAGTAACAGTGACAGTGTGTAACAAATACAAGTGTGTGACAGTAACACTGTGTGACAGCACAGGTATGTGACAGTATAGTAACAAGCCCACAGGTGTGTGACAGTGTGTAACAGTACAAGTATGTGACAGTACAGTGTGTGTGACAGCACAGGTGTGTGACAGTGTGTGACAGTACAGGTGTGTGACAGTACAGGTGTGTGACAGTGTGTGACAGTACAACTGTGTGACAGTACAGGTGTGTGACAACAGCACATACAATGACAGTGACAGTATGTGTGACAGTACAGGTATGTGACAGTATGTAACAAAGTACAGACTATGCAACAGTATGTATGTGACAAATGTGACAACAGTATGTGACAGTGTGTGACAGTACAAGTGTGTGACAGTGTGTGTGACAGAGTAATGTGACAGTGCAGGCGTGTGTAGTGCAAGTGTAACAATACAGCTAACAGCACACAGTGTGTGACAATACAAGTGTGTAGCGACAGTAATGTGAACAGTACAGAGTATGTGACAGTACAATTATGTAACAATCTACAGGTACAACAGTGTGACAGCCACAGGTGTGTGACATGTAACAATACAGAATGTGTGACAGTGTGTAACAGTACAGCTGTGTAACAAGCAAGTGTGTAACAATTGTGTGTAGCACAGGTGTGTGACAGTGTGTAACAATACAAGTATGTGACAGTATGTATTACAGTAATACAGGTGTGTAACAGTGTGTAACAATACAAGTATGTAACAAATACAGTGTGTGACAACAGGTGTGTGTGACAGTATGTGACAGGTAATGTAACAAACAGTGTGTAACAAGTACAAGTAGTAACAATAAATGTGTAACAGTACAGCAACAATGTAACAATACTGTGACAATACAGTATGTAACACAGTATGTAACAAGCACAGGTATGTAACAATGTGTAACAAGTATGAGTGTAACAATACAGTATGTAACAATACAGGTATGTAACAGTGTGTAACAATACAGACAGTATGTGACAGTGTGTGTAACAGTGTAACAGTGTGTGACAGTACAAATACAATATATGTAACAGTGTGTGAACAATACAGGTGTGTGACAATACAACAGTATGTGACAGTGTGTAACAATACAAATGTGTAACAGTGTGTGACAATACAGTATGTGACAGTAACAATACAAGTATGTAACAAATACAGGTGTGTAACAGTGTAACACAGCACAGGTGTGTAACAGTGTGTGACAATACAAGTGTGTGACAGTGTGTAACAATACAAATGTAACAGTGTGTAACAAGTACAGACTATGTAACAATACAAGTGTGTAACAGTACAAGTACAAGTATGTAACAGTATGTAACAATACAAGTGTGTAACAATACAAGTGTAACAATACAAGTATGTAACAGTATGTAACAATACAAGTGTGTGACAGTATGTAACAATACAAGTATGTAACAGTATGTAACAATACAAGTATGTAACAGTAAGCAGGTGTGTAACAAGACAGTACATGTGTGTGTAACAATACAAGTATGTAACAGTACAAGTGTGTGACAGTATGTAGCACAGTACAGTGTGACAATGTAGCAACAGTACAAGTATGTGACAGTACAGGTGTGTGTGACAGTGTGTGACAGTACAAGTGTGTGACAGTACAGAGTGTGACAGTACCAGTATGTAACAAATACAAGTGTGTGACAGTGTGGCAACAAAAATACAAGTGTGTGACAGTACAAGTGTGTGTGTGTGACAGTACAGCTATGTGACAGTGTGTAACAAGTGTGTGTGCAACAAGTACAAGTGTGACAGTATGTAACAATACAGAGTAGTGACAGCCACAAGTATGTAACAGTACTGTATGCAATACAGAGTATGTGCACAACAGGTAATGTACAGTGAACAGCCAATGTAACAGTGTATGTAACAATGCACAACTATGTAACAAGTGTGTAACAATACAAGTATGTAACAATGTACAACAATACAAGTATGTAACAGTATGTAACAAATACAGAGTATGTAACAGTAATGACAATAGACAGTAACTATGTAACAGTATGTAAGTAATACACAGTGTGTGACAATACAATGTATGTAACAATACAAGTATGTAACAATACAAGTGTGTAACAATGTAATGTAACAGTGCCTACAATACAAGTGTGTAACAGCAGTACAAGTATGTGACAATGTAACAAGCACAGTATGTAACAATAGGTGTGACAGTACAGGTATGTAACAGTGTGTAACAATACAAGTATGTAACAATGTAGACTATGTAACAACTATGTAACAATGACAAGTGTGTAACAATACAAGGTGTGTAACAATACAAGTATGTAACAGTACAAGTAACAGTACAGAGTACAGGTGTATGACAAGTACAGGTGTGTGACAGTATGTAACAAATACAAGTATGCAACAAGTACAGGAGTATGTAACAAGTGTGTGACAATGTACAACAAGTATGTAACAATGTGTGACAGTACAGGTAATGTGACAAGCAGTGTGTGACAAATGTAACAGTAGTGTGACAGTACAGTATGTGTAACAGTAATGTGAACAAATACAAGTGTGTGACAGTACAACTGTATATACAGTATGTAACAGACAGTACAGGTATGTGACAGTGTGTAACAGCTACAGTAGTGACAATGTGTGACAGTACAGAGTATGTAACAATATGTAACAAGTACAGTGTGTGACAGTATGTAACAATACAGAGTAATGTAACAAATACAGTATGTAACAACAGTAATACAGCAGCACAGTGTAAGCTATGTAACAAATACAGACAATGTGACAGTATGTAACAATACAACTATGTAATAAATACAAGTATGTAACAGTATGGTGTAACATGTAACAATAATGTAACAATACAAGTATGTAACAGTACAAGTAACTATACAACAGTATGTAACAAAGCTACAAGTGTGTAACAGTATGTAACAATGTGTGTATGTAGCAATACAGTATGTGACAAGTACAAGTACAACAGTATGTAACAATACAAGTATGTGACAGTATGTAACAATACAACAAGTATGTAACAGTATGTAACAAACAATACAAGTATGTAACAATATGTAACAAATACAAGTAACAAACAACTATGTAATACAATGCAACAATATGCAACAGTACAAGTAACAGCAACAGTATGTAACAATAATGTGTGACAATGTAACAACAGCACAGTATGTGACAGTGTGTAACAAATACAGAGTATGTAACAGTACAACTAACAGTGTGACAGTATGTGAACAGTACAGAGTGTGTGACAGTACAAGTAGTAAATGTATGTAACAATACAAGTAATGTGACAGTATGTAACAAATACAGAGTATGTAACAATACAAGTAGTGTGTGACAGTATGTAACATTAGTAACAATACAAGTAACAATAGTATGTAACAAATACAGAGTATGTGTGACAGTGTGTGACAATGTACAGAGTGTGTGACAGTATGTAACAATACAAGTATATGTGACAAGTACAGAGTGTGTGACAGTATGTGACAAGTATGTGACAATACAGGTATGTGACAACAGTATGTGACAGTAATGTAACAATACAGAGTATGTAACAGTATGTAACAAGCCCAGTATGTAACAATACAATTATGTAACAATGTAACAATACAGTATGTAACAATACAGACAGTATGTAACAGTGTGTAACAATACAAGTATGTAACAGTATGTAACAAGTATGTAATACAAGTACAGTATGTAACAATACAGTGTGTGACAGTATGTAACAGCCACAATACAAGTATGTAACAGTATGTAACAATACAAGTATGTAACAGTACAACAATACAACAATATGACAGTACAGAGTGTAACAATACAAGTATGTAACAATACAGTAACAATACACAGTAACAAATACAGTAATAGCAACAATGTGTAATATGTAACAAGTATGTAACAATACAAGTATGTAACAGTATGTAACAATACAAGTGTAACAGTACAATGTAACAATACAACTATGTAACAGTCTGTAACAGTATGTAACAATACAAGTATGTAACAATGTAACAATACAAATGTAACAATACAAAAGTGTGAACAGTATGTAACAATACAAATTATGTAACAATACAAGTATGTAACAATGTGTAACAATACAAGTATGTAACAATACAAGTATGTAACAATGTGTAACAATACAAGTAACAATGTGAACAGTGAATAGCAACAATACATGTAACAATATGTAACAGTATGTAATTACAGTGTGTGCACAGTGTGTAACAATACAGGTGTGTGACAATACAAGTATGTAACAATGTGTGACAACAATACAAGTATGTAACAGTATGTAACAGAGTAATATGACAGTATGTAACAAATACAAGTATGTAACAGTACAAGTATGTAACAAAGTACAGCTGTGTGACAGCAGGTACAAGTATGTGACAATACAAGTATGTAACAGATGTGTGACAGTAACTGTGACAATACAGAGTATGTAGCAATACAACTATGTGACAGTATGTAACAATACAAGTATGTAACAGTAATAACAATACAAGTATGTGACAATACAATTGTGTAACAATACAGTATGTAACAATGTGACAATACAGGTGTGTAACAATACAGACAGTACAGGTATGTATGTAGCACAGTATGTAACAATACAAGTATGTGACAAGTACAGCTATGTGACAGTATACAGGTGTGTGATGTACAAAGAACAGTAAAGCTAAGTAACAGGTACACAGCATGTAACAGTATGTAACAATACAGGTAATATGTAACAGTAATGTGAACAGTACAAGTATGTAACAATGTGTGACACAGTGTGTGACAGCACAAGTACACAGCCACAATACAGAGTGTGTAACAAGTACAAGTATGTAACAGTATGTAACAAGTGTAACTATGTAACAGTATGTGACAATACAAGTATGACAAGTACATGTAACAATGTAACAGTGTGACAATACAGAGTAATGTGACAGTATGAGCACACAGTAGTATGTACAAGTATGTAACAATACAGGTGTGTAACAGTGTGTAACAATACAGAGTATGTGACAGTATGTGAAAGAAGTACAAGTATGTAACAATACAAGTATGTAACAATACAAGTAATGTGACAAATACAACTATGTGACAGTACAGCTGAAGTACACAGTATGTGACAATACAACTTGTGTGACAGTGTGTGACAAATACAAGTATGTAACAATACAACAAGTGTGACAAGCACAAGTATGTAACAGTACAGGTGTGTGACAGTACAGTATGTGTAACAGTACAAGTGTGTAACAGGCTGTGCAACAGTACAGGTGTGTAACAGTACCACAAATACAAGTATGTGACAGTACAAGTATGTAACAGTGTGTGACAGTATGTAACAATACAGGTATGTAACAGTATGTAACAATACAAGTATGTAACAAGTACAACTGTGTGACAGTAATGTAAGTACAACTGTGTGACAAATGTGTAACAAATACAAGTATGTGACAATATGTGACAATACAACTATGTAACAGTATTACAACAGTACAAGTGTGTAACAATACAAATGTGTGACAGTAATAGCCCAACAGTACAACAGTGTATGTAACAACAGTATGTAACAATACAGGTAATGTGACAGTGTGTAACAATGTACAGAGTGTGACAGTAACAGTATGTAACAAATACAAGTGTGTGACAGTACAAATGTGTAACAAGTATGTAACAATACAACAAATGTGACAGTGTGTGTAACAATACAAGTGTGTAACAATACAAGTAATGTATGTGTATACAAGTAATAGCAACAGTATGTAACATGTACAAGTATGTAACAATACAAGTATGTAACAATACAAGTAATGTGACAGTGTGTAACAAGTACAAGTGTGTGACAATACAGTATGTAACAATACAAGTATGTAACAGTACAGGTGTATGTAACAATACAAGTATATGTGACAATACAACAGTAACTAACAGTAATAGTAACAAATACAAATGTGTAACAGTGTGTAACAAGTACAACTGTGTGACAATACATGTAACAGACAACTGTGTAACAGTAATAACAATGTACACAGTAATGTGACAGCATACAAGTATGTGACAGTGTGTGACAAATACAACTGTGTGACAGTAATATGTGACAGTACAGGTGTGTGACAGTACAAGTACAGGTGTAACAGTATGTAACAAATACAAGTATGTAACAGCACAGTGAGTGTATGTGACAGTAACAACTTAACACAGAGTGTGTAAGTATGTGACAGTACAGGTGTGTAACAAATACAAGTATGTAACAGTATGTAACAGCTAACTATGTAACAATACAATGTATGTAACAAATGTAACAAACAGTGTACAACAGTGTGTAACAATACAAGTGTGTAACAATCTGTAACAACAGTATGTACAGAGTATGTAACAATAACAATGTGTAACAATACAGAGTATGTGACAATATGTAACAAGTACAAATGTAACAGTACAAACATGTGACAGTGTGTGACAGCACAAGTGTGTGACAATCTACACAGTATGTAACAATAACAAGTATGTAACAATACAGTATGTAACAGTAAGTATGTAACAATACAAGTATGTAACAATGTGTAACAATACAGGTGTGTAACAATACAAGTATGTGACAGTGTGTAACAATACAACAATGTGACAAGTAACAAAACAGAAGTATGTGACAGTAATGTAACAAATGTGTGACAAATACAACTGTGTGACAGTGTGTGACAGTACAGTGTGTGACAGTGTGTGACAGAGTACAGAGTGTGTGACAGTGTGTAACAGTACAAGTGTGTAACAGTACAGAGTGACAGAGTATGTACAGTGTGTGACAGTACAGTGTGTGTGACAGTACAGGTATGTGTGACAGTGTGTGACAGTACAGGTGTGTGACAGTATGTGACAATACAGGTATGTGACAATACAGTGTGTGACAGTGCAGGTGTACAGACAGTACAACAGTGTGTAACAGTACAAGTGACAGCACAGGTGTGACACAGTACAAGTATGTGACAGTATGTAACAATACAAGTAATGTAACAGTATGTGACAATGTAGAGTAGTAACAAAGTACAAGTATGTGACAACAATATGTGTAACAATACAAGTGTAACAAAAGTACAATTATGTAACAGTATGTGACAATACAAGTATGTGACAATGTATGTAACAATACAAGTATGTAACAATATGCCTACAGTACAAGTGTGCAACAATACAAGTATGTAACAGTGTGTAACAAGTACAGGTATGTAACAGTACAGTAACAATACAATGTGTGTAACAAACTGTGTAACAATACAACTGTGTGACAAGTATGTGACAGTATGTAACAACACAGAGTGTGACAGTACAGTGTGTGACAGAGTATGTAAAGCACAGTACAGAGTGTGTGACAATACAAGTGTGTGACAGTCATGCAACAATACAAGTATGTAACAAGTGTGAATTGTGAAATTGTGTAACAATACAGGTGTGTGACAGTGCAAGTACAGCACAGTGTGTGACATGTAGTAGTGTGTAACAACAAGTATGTAACAGTGTATGTGACAATACAAGTATGTGACAGTGTGTGACAATTTACAGGTATGTGACAGTGCAGCTTAATGTAACAAGTGTGCACAGAGCCAATGTGTGTGACAATGTAACAATACAAGTGTGTAACAAGCTATGTGTACAAATACAGTATGTAACAATACACAGACAATATGTAACAGTACAAGTACAGTGACAGTACAGGTGTGTGACAGTGTGTAACAGTACAGGTGTGTAACAGTACAGTGTGTAACAATGTGTATGCAAGTACAGAACAGCAACAGCTGTGTGTAACAGTGTGTGTGACAGTACAGCTGTGTGACAGTGTGTGACAGTGTGTGTAGTATAGTACAAGTGTGTGACAGTGTGTAACAAGTACAAGTGTGTAACAATACAGTGTGTGACAGTGTGACAATACAGAGTATGTGTGTACAGTGTGTGACAGTACAGGTGTGTGACAATACAGGTGTGTGACAGTATGTGTAACAATACAGAGTATGTGACAGTACAGGTGTATGTAACAATGTAACAGTGTACAGTATGTGACAGTACAGGTACAGAGACAGTGTGACAGCAGTATGTGAAGTACAGTATGTAACAGTACAGGTGTGTGACAGCGTGTGCACAGTACAGGTGTGTGACAGTATGTGACAGTACAGCTGTGTAACAGTACTGTGACAGTACAGTATGTGACAATGACAGTGTGTGACAGTACAGGTGTGTGACAATACATGTATGTGTGACAGTACAAGCTGTAACACAGTGTGTGACAATACAATTATGCAAACAATGTGTGACAGTACAGGTGTGTAACAGTACAAGTGTGTAACAGTGTGACAGTATGTAAACAGTGTGTAACAATGTAGTATGTGACAGTACAGTGTGTGACAACAATACAGATGTGTGACAGTATGTAACAATCAACTGTGTAACAATACAAGTATGATACAATATGTAACAAGTACAAAAGTATGTAACAGGTGTGTAACAAAGTACAAGTATGTAACAGTACAAGTATGTAACAATATGTAACAATACAAGTATGTAACAGTATGTAACAGAGTATGTAACAGTAATGTGAACAAATACAACAGTATGTAACAATGTCATACAACAATACAGAGTATGTAACAATACAAGTATGTAACAAGTAATAGCAACAATACAGTGACAGTACAGGTATGTGACAACTACAAGTAATGTGACAGTACATGTAACAATACAAGTATGTAACAGTACAATGTACAACAGTATGTAACAGTACAAGTATGTAACAATACAACTATGTAACAGTATGTAACAAATACAAGTATGTAACAGTATGTAACAATACAAGAGTATGTAACAATATGTAACAGTAATACAACAAGTATGTAAGTAATGTGACAAGTATGTACAATTATGTAACAATGTGTAACAAATACAGAGTATGTAACAATAATAGTAACAATACAAGTATGTAACAATACAAGTATGTAACAGTACAACAATATGTAACAATATGTAACAATACAAGTATGTAACAATACAAGTGTAACAAGTACAAGTATGTAACAAATACAGAATATGTAACAGTAATGCAACAATACAGCACAATATGTGACAGTACAACAAGTACAGTATGTGTGACAGTATGTAACAATACAGTATGTGTGACAGTATGTGACAATACAAGTGTGTGACAGCGTGTGTGACAGTACAGAGTATGTAACAGTGTGTATGTGTACAGCTGGCAGACAGTATGTAACAGTACAACTGTGTAACAGTATGTAATGTATACAGTATGTGACAATACAGGTATGTAACAGTATAGACAGTACAAGTGTGTGACAGTATGTGACAATACAGAGTATGTAGCAACAGTATGTGACAGTACAACTGTGTAACAGTATGTGACAAGTATGTAACAGTAATATGCAACAGTGCAAAGTATGTAACAGTGTGTAACAGACAAGTGTGTGACAGTGTGTAACAATACAGAGTATGTGACAATAAATCAAGTATGTAACAATACAGTATGTATAAACAATACAATTATGTGACAGTGTGTAACAGTACAAGTGTGTGACAGTACAGGTGTGTAACAGTATGTAACAATGTGTAACAATGTACAGGTGTGTGACAGTAATGCAACAATACAGCTATGTGACAGTGTGTGACACAGGTGTGTAACAGTACAGAGTGTGTGACAGTGTGTACAGTACAACAATACAGTAACAATGTGTAACAATGTGTGTGACAGTACAGGTGTGTAACACAGTGTAACTACAGCACAGTGTGTGACAGTAACAGTAACAGTACAGGTGTGTGACAGTGTGTGACAATACAGGTGTGTGACAGTACAGCTGTGTGACAACCTGTACAACAAGTGTGCTAACAATACAAGTGTGTGACAGTGTGTGACAATACAAGTATGACAGTACAGTGTGTGACAAGTAGTAACAGGTATGTGACAGTATGTGACAATACAAGTATGTAACAATGTGTAACAATACAGGTGTGTGACAGTGTGTGACAGTACAGGTATGTAACAGTACAGAGTATGTGACAGTATGTAACAAATACAAGTATGTGCAACAGTATGTGACAGTATACAGAGTAAGTGTAACAATACAACAGTGTGTAACAAGTACAAGTGTGTGAACAGTATGTAACAATACAGGTATGTAACAGTGTAACAATGTGTAACAATACAAGTATGTAACAGTATGTGACAAGTACAAGTATGTAACAGTACAAGTATGTAACAGTACAACTGTATAAGCAACAAATACAAGTATGTGACAGTATGTGACAGTACAGTGCTGTAACAATACAACTATATGACAGTACAACAAATGTGAGTAATGCAACAGTAATTACAATATGTAACAATACAAGTATGTAACAATACAAGTATGTAACAGTAATGTGTAAACAAATACAGTAACAAACAAGTGTGTAACAATACAAGTATGTAACAGTATGTATGTACAAACACAAGTATGTGACAGTAATACAAGTGTGTAACAATATGAAGTATGTAACAGTATGTAACAACAGTGTATAGCAACAATGTGTGTAACAAATACAACAATATAGCAATAAGTAAGCAAATACAAGTGTGTAACAATACAAGTATGTAACAGTATGTAACAAGTATGTAGCAGTATGTAACAATGTGTAACAGTGTGTAACAATACAAGTATGTAACAAGCCCCAAGTATGTATACAAGTATGTAACAATACAGTAATAGCAACAAGTATGTAACAATACAGAGTATGTAACAAAATACAGACTGTAACAATATGTGTGACAAGTATGTAACAAAGCCACAAGTATGTGACAGTGTAGTGACAGTACAGGTGTAGTAGCACAGTATGTGTGACAGTGTGTAACAAATACAGGTATGTGACAGTACAAGTGTGTGTAAGCACAAGTATTGACAAGTAATGTAACAATACAATGTAACAATGTGTAACAGTACAGACAGTATGTGACAGTGTGTGACAGTACAACTGTGTGACAAGTACAGCAACAATGACAGAGTGTATGACAAATACAGGTATGTGTAACAAGTACAAATCATGTAACAGAATACAAGTGTGTAACAGTATGTAACAAATACAACTATGTAACAATGTGTAATAGCAAAGTATGTAACAAGTATGTTAACAAATACAGGTATGTGACAGTATGTAACAATACAAGTATGTGACAGTACAAGTACAAGTGACAGCAACAATTGTAACAATAATACTGTAACAATAAACTATGTAACAGTATGTAACAAATACAGAGTATGTAACAGTATGTAACAATACAGTATGTGTAATCAACAATACAAGTATGTAACAAGTATGTAACAATACAAGTACAATTATAGCAACAGTACAAGTGTGTAACAGTAATAACAGTGACAAATACAAGTATGTGTAACAATAATGTAACAATACAAGTATGTAACAATAGTATGTAACAATACAAGATGTGTAACAAATACATAGTAATAACAATGTGTACAATACAAGTATGTAACAATACAAGTATGTAACAGTCTGTAACAATACAAGTATGTAACAATACAAGTAGTAACAACAATACAAGTATGTAACAGTGTGTGACAGTACAGGTGTGTGACAGTGTGTGACAGTACAGGTGTGTGACAGTGTGGCAGCTGTACAAGACAATACAGTGTGTGACAGTACAGGTGTGTGACAAGTGTGTGACAGTACAGGTGTGTGACAGTGTGTGACAGTACAGGTGTGTGACAGTACAGGTGTGTGTACAGTGTGTGAGTGTGGTGTGTGACAGTATGTGACAGTACAGGTGTGTGACAGTATGTGGCAGTGACAGTACAGACAGTGTGTGACAAATACAGTGTGTGACAGTATGTAACAGCAATACAGTAGTGTGACAAATACAGGTATGTAACAGTGTGGTAACAATACAGGTGTGTGTGACAGTGTGTAACAGTACAGGTGTGTGACAGTACAGTGTGACAGCACAGGTGTGTGACAGTGTGTAGTACAGTGACAGTGTGTGTGACAGTACAGGTGTGACAGTATGTAACAGTACAGGTGTGTGACAGTGTGTGACAGTACAGGTGTGTGACAGTGTGTGACAAAGTACAGGTGTGTGAACAGTGTAACCGACAGTACAGCAGTGTAACAGTATGTGGCGATAGTACAGCTGTGTGACAGTAGTGTGTGACAGTACAGGTGTGTAACAGTGTGTGACAGTATGTAACAGTACAAGTATGTGACAGTGTAATGACAGTACAGGTGTGTGGCAGTGTGTGACAGTATGGCAGGTGTGTGACAGTGTGTGTAACAGTGTGTGACAGTACAGGTGTGTGTGTACAGAGTACAGCTGTGTGACAGTACAGTGTGACAGTACAGTGACAAGTACAGGTGTGTGACAATACAGGTGTGTGACAGTATGTAACAAATACAAGTGTGTGTGACAGTGTGTGACAGCACAGGTGTGTAACAGTACAGCTATGTAACAGTGTGTGTATGTGACAATGTGTGACAGTACAGGTGTATGTGACAGTACAGGTGTGTGACAGTGTATAAAAGCTGTGTGGACAGTGTGTGACAGTGTGTGACAGTACAGGTGTGTGTACAGTATGTAAAACAGTACAGGTGTGTGACAGTGTGTGACAGTACACAGTGTGTGACAGTACAGCCATGACAGCTAAGTATGCTGACAGTACAGGTGTGTGACAGTACAGGTGTGTGACAGTACAAGTGTGTAACAGTGTGTGACAAGTACAGAGTGTGTAACAGTGTGTGACAAATACAAGTGTGTGACAGTACAACGGCATACAGTGTGTGACAGCACAGGTGTGTGACAAGAAGTACAGGTGTGTGACAGTATGTAACAGTACAGGTGTGTGACAATGTACAACAGTATGTAACAGTGTGTGTGACAGTACAGTATGTAACAGTACAAATGTGTGACAGTACAAGTGTGTACAGTACAGAGTATGTGACAATGTGTAACAAGTACAAGTGTGTAACAGTATGTGTGACAGTACAAGTAGTGCAGTGTGTGACAATGCAGGTGTGTAACAGTGTGTAACAAGTACAAGTATGTGTGACAAATATGTAACAAAGTACAACTGTGTGACAGTATGTAACAATACAGGTATGTGACAGTACAGAGTGTGTGACAGTACAGGTGTGTGTGACAGTACAGAGTATGTAACAGGTGTGTGACAGTACAAGTATGTAACTTGCTGACAGTACAGGTGTGTGACAATACACATGTAACAATACAAGTGTGTAACAGTACAAGTATGTAACAGTGTGTGACAGCACAAGACAATGTAACAGTATGTAACAGTACAGTAACAATGTACAGCAGTGTGCAAGTATGTAACACAGTATCAGTGTGTAACAGCACAAGTATGTGTGACAGGTGTAACAGCACACAGTGTGACAAGTGTGTGTGACAGTACAGGTGTGTGACAGTACAGGTGTGTGACAGTACAGGTATGTAACAGTGTGTGACAGTGTGTAAGTATGTACAAGTATGTGACAGTACAGTGTGTGACAGTGTGTGACAGTACAGGTGACAGACAGTGTGTGACAGTACAGGTGTGTGACAGTGTGTGACAGTACAGTGTATGTGACAAATGAAGCTGTGTGGTACAGTGTGACAGTGTGTGACAGTACAGAGTGTGTGACAGTGTGTGACAGTACAGGTGTGTGACAGTACAGGTGTGTGACAGTACAGGTGTGTGACAGTGTGTGACAGTACAGGTGTGTGACAGTACAGGTGTGTGACAGTACAGCTGTGTGACAGTACAGGTGACAGTACAGTATTGTGACAATATGCAACAAAT
The DNA here is from genome assembly GCA_018749465.1 of Paracanthobrama guichenoti. Lineage (NCBI taxonomy): Eukaryota > Metazoa > Chordata > Actinopteri > Cypriniformes > Gobionidae > Paracanthobrama > Paracanthobrama guichenoti. The sequence goes on from CM031961.1 coordinate 3,097,668, forward strand.
ACAGTGTGTGACAGTGTGTGACAGTACAGGTGTGTGACAGTGTGTGACAGGTACAGCTGTGTGACAGTGTGTGACAGGTGTAGACAAATACAGTACAGTGTGTGTACAGTGTGTGAGTAATGCTGTGTGTGTGTGTGACAACAGTGTGACAGTGTGTGACAATACAGGTGTGTGACAGTGTGTGACAGTACAGGTGTGTGACAGTACAGGTGTGTACACAGTGTGTGACAGTACAGTGTGATAGCAACAATACAGAAGTGTGACAGTGTGTGTGTGTGACAGTACAGCTGTGTGACAGTATGTGACAGTACAGTGTGACAGTGTGTGAACAAATACAGGTGTGTGACAGTATGTGACAGTACAGAGTGTGTGTGACAGTACAGCTGTGTGACAGTGTGTACAAGTACAGGTGTGTGACAGTATGTGGACAGTGTGTGACAGTACAGGTGTGTGACAGTACAGGTGTGACAACAGTACAGACAGTGTGTGACAGTACAGGTGTGTGACAGTGTGTGACAGTACAGCAGTATGACAGTGTAGCAGTACAGGTGTGTGACAAGTACAGGTGTGTGTGTGTACAGCTGTGTGACAGTGTGTGACAGTACAGCTGTGTGACAGTACAGGTGTGTGACAGTGTGTGACAGTACAGGTGTGTGACAGTGTGTGACAGTACAGGTGTGTGCTGGTACACAGTGACAGCTAGTGTGTGACAGTGTGTGACAGTACAGGTGTGTGACAGTACAGTGTGTGACAGTGTGTGACAGTACAGGTGTGTGACAGTACAGTGACAGGTGTGTGACAATACAAGTGTGTAACAGTACAGGTGTGTGACAGTACAGGTGTGTGACAGTGTGTGACAGTACAGGTGTGCAACAGTATGTGACAGTACAGGTGTGTGACAGTGTGTGACAGGTACAACTATGTGACAGTAATGTGACAAGTGTGTGACAGTGTGTAACAGTACAGTGTGTAACAAGCGACAACTGTGACAGTACAGGTGTGTGACAGTACAGTGTGTGACAGTACAGGTGTGTGACAGTGTGTGAACAAGTACAGGTGTGTGACAGTACAGGTATGTAACAATGTGACAGAGTATGTGACAGGTGTGTGAACAGTACAGTGTGTGACAGTGTGTGACAGTACAGGTATGTGACAGTGTAATATACAAGTATGTGACAGTGTGTGACAATACAGTGTGTGACAGTACAGGTGTGTGACAGTGTGTGACAGTACAGGTGTGTGACAGTACAGGTGTGTGACAGTAAGTACAGTGTGACAGTACAGGTGTGTGACAGGTGTGTGACAGTGTAGCAGTACAGGTATGTGACAGTACAGGTGTGTGACAGTACAGTGTGTGACAGTGTGTGACAGTACAGGTGTGTGACAGTGTGTGACAGTACAGGTGTGTGACAGTACAGGTGTGTGACAGTACAGGTGTGTGACAGTGTGTGACAGTACAGGTGTGTGACAGTACAGGTGTGTGACAGTGTGTGACAGTACAGGTGTGTGACAGTGTGTGACAGTACAGGTGTGTGACAGTACAGGTGTGTACAGTGTGTGACAGTACAGACAGTGTGACAGTATGTGACAGTACAGGTGTGTGACAGTGTGTGACAGTACAGGTGTGTGACAGTGTGTAACAGTACAGCTGTGTGTAACAGTACAGGTGTGTGACAGTGTGTGACAGCACAGACAAGTGTGTAACAGTACAGGTGTGTGACAGTGTGTGACAGTACAGGTGTGTGACAGTACAAGTATGTAACAATGTGTGTAACAATACAAGTGTGTAACAGTGTGTGACAAGCTAGTACAGGTGTGTGACAGTGTGTAACAATACAAGTGTGTGACAGTACAGGTGTAACAGTACAGGTGTGTGACAGTGTGTGACAGTACAGGTGTGTGACAGTACAGTGACAGTACAGGTGTGTGACAGTGTGTGACAGTACAGCATGTGTGTACAGTGTGTGACAGTACAGGTGTGTGACAGAGTGTGACAGTACAGGTGTGTGTGTGTGGTACAGTACAGGTGTGTGACAGTGTGTGACAATACAGGTGTGTGACAGTGTGTGACAGTGTGGTGTGTACAGGTGTGTGACAGTGTGTGACAGCACAGGTGTGTGACAGTACAGTGTGTGACAGACAGTGTGTGACAGTACAGGTGTGTGACAGTGTGTGACAGTACAGGTGTGTGACAGTGTGTGACAGTACAGCTGTGTGACAGTGTGTGACAGTACAGCTGTGTGACAGTACAGGTGTGTGACAGTACAGGTGTGTGACAGTGTGTGACAGTACAGCTGTGTGACAGTGTGTGACGGTGCAGGTGTGTGACAGTACAGGTGTGTGTGTGACAGTACAGGTGTGTGACGGTACAGGTGTGTGACAGTGTGTGACAGTACAGGTGTGTGACAGTACAGCTGTGTGACAGTGTGTGACAGTACAGCTGTGTGACAGTACAGCTGTGTGACAGTGTGTGACAGTACAGGTGTGTGACAGTGTGTGACAGTGCAGGTGTGTGACAGTGTGTGACAGTACAGGTGTGTGACAGTATGTGACAGTGTGTGACAGTACAGGTGTGTGCCAGTACAGGTGTGTGACAGTGTGTGACAGTACAGGTGTGTGGCAGTACAGCTGTGTAACAGTGTGTGACAGTACAGGTGTGTGACAGTGTGTGACAGTACAGGTGTGTGACAGTACAGCTGTGTGACAGTGTGTGACAGCTGTGTGACAGTACAGCTGTGTGACAGTGTGTGACAGTACAGCTGTGTGACGGTACAGCTGTGTGACAGTGTGTGACGGTACAGGTGTGTGACAGTGTGTGACGGTACAGGTGTGTGACAGTACAGGTGTGTGTGACAGTACAGGTGTGTGACAGTACAGGTGTGTGACAGTGTGCGACAGTACAGCTGTGTGACAGTGTGTGACAGTACAGCTGTGTTACAGTACAGCTGTGTGACAGTACAGCTGTGTGACAGTACAGGTGTGTGACAGTGTGTGACAGTACAGGTGTGTGACAGTACAGGTGTGTGGCAGTATAGCTGTGTGACAGTGTGTGACAGTACAGGTGTGTGACAGTGTGTGACAGTACTGGTGTGTGACAGTGTGTGACAGTACAGGTGTGTGACAGTGTGTGACGGTACAGGTGTGTGACAGTGTGTGACGGTACAGGTGTGTGACGGTACAGGTGTGTGACAGTACAGGTGTGTGACAGTGTGTGACAGTACAGCTGTGTGACAGTACAGGTGTGTGACAGTGTGTGACAGTACAGGTGTGTGACAGTGTGTGACAGTACAGGTGTGTGACAGTGTGTGACAGTACAGCTGTGTGACAGTACAGCTGTGTGACAGTGTGTGACAGTACAGCTGTGTGACAGTGTGTGACAGTACAGGTGTGTGACAGTACAGGTGTGTGACAGTGTGTGACAGTACAGGTGTGTGACAGTGTGTGACAGTACAGGTGTGTGACAGTGTGTGACAGTACAGCTGTGTGACAGTACAGCTGTGTGACAGTGTGTGACAGTACAGGTGTGTGACAGTACAGGTGTGTGACAGTGTGTGACAGTACAGGTGTGTGACAGTACAGGTGTGTGACAGTATGTGACAGTGTGTGACAGTACAGGTGTGTGACAGTACAGCTGTGTGACAGTGTGTGACAGTACAGGTGTGTGACAGTACAGGTGTGTGACAGTGTGTGACAGTACAGGTGTGTGACAGTGTGTGACAGTACAGGTGTGTGGCAGTACAGCTGTGTGACAGTACAGGTGTGTGACAGTACAGGTGTGTGACAGTACAGGTGTGTGACAGTGTGTGACAGTGTGTGACCGTACAGGTGTGTGACAGTGTGTGACAGTACAGGTGTGTGGCAGTACAGGTGTGTGGCAGTACAGGTGTGTGACAGTACAGGTGTGTGACAGTGTGCGACAGTGTGTGACAGTACAGGTGTGTGACAGTGTGTGACAGTGTGTGACAGTACAGGTGTGTGACAGTGTGTGACAGTACAGGTGTGTGACAGTACAGGTGTGTGACAGTGTGCGACAGTGTGTGACAGTACAGGTGTGTGACAGTGTGACAGTGTGTGACAGTACAGGTGTGTGACAGTGTGTGACAGTGTGTGACAGTACAGGTTTGTGACAGTGTGACAGTGTGTGACAGTACAGGTGTGTGACAGTGTGTGACAGTGTGTGACAGTACAGGTCTGTGTTCAGCCCTGACAAAACATTGCAAAATGTTTTTTAAACGGAAACGGTGGTGTGTTGAACACCCTGTTCTGATGACACAGGAGTTGCAACTATAACAGCTGAGAAGGCCATTCTTTGTGTTTGTTTCGGAGCCTGATGAGATCGGTATACATACGTGTTTAATACTGCAGAATACGCTAGATATTACAATCACTGCCCTTGCCATCCAGAATAAAAGAGAACATCCCAATCGAGTGAAGGAATTTGTGGAAACTGTGGTTCCTAATTATTGTGATCCAACAGTTGCCTCACATTTCAGGATGAAAAGACACACATGTCTTCTAATATCTTCAATTGTTGCGTATACTGAGCTGCAGCGGACACATGTAAACGACTTTACTTGGACCCATTGACCCAAACCCCATTACACACCGTTTCCAGGAAACATGTCGTTCAATCTGGAAACCGTAGCAAAACGTTGTGCACCGGTTTGAGCTTGAACGTGCCCCAGGTGTCAAAGGATGTTTCAGCATTTTGAGTCAGTTAATGATCTTGCTATCCGTAGCTAACCTGTCATTAGCAGTTAGCAAGACACATTTGTAGTTAACATACATTTTTAATTAAAAAATATCATTTAAGGATGTCACACCAAAGGACAACAAAACACTTTTATAGTGGTTTCTCTGGGGCTTCAGTAACATGACCTTGAAAGGGGTCCTTCAACTAATTAAAGTTGTCCGTGGAATTGCCCAATTTAATATCAGGATATGGTTTTCGGTGACAAAATGTAGATCTTATGTTTTTAGAAATATGGATGCAAAAAAATTATTGCCATTTACTAAATTAGACAAAATTATGCCTGAGGTGTTTATTAATATCTGTATGCTTTTCTTTTTAATTAATAAAAGCTGACATTTCTTGAACCATGCCTGAGACAGTCACACCATAGGACAACTTTGAGATTTGGCTCAAAAAGTTAAAAAGTCGAATAACAAAGCAGCTTTTATTGTAACAAAAATTGCCCCTATAGGGTACAACGGGTCTAAAGGCTCCTCGGGGTAAAAGGCTCCTTTGATTTTATTTTCCTCTAAACCACTAGACGGCACAAAAACTTGCCTCAGAACTTTCCAAAACATCCGCTTTTCAAGACGCACGTGGAAATTTGTCTGATCTTTGACGCGATCACGGGCAGCAGCGCAAAGATGATTCTGCGCTCATTTGATCTAATATTTGATGTTTTTAAAAATTTTGTAGATTTAAGTAGCAAATAAGAATCGCTAAAATTATTGCATATATTTTAAGACAAAGATCTTGTTAATGTTTGTCAGTTCTGTTGAAGGCAATTAAAGCAACAGTTTTTCAATAACAGAAGAATATGTAAAAGTATGGTTTTTGTGGTAAAAGCCACCCCTGCTGTTCAGGGGCTGACTTTAACATTTGTTGACATGACATGCTTTTCTAAAGTGATTTTGAACAAGTATTTATTAAAAACATATTATTTTAGCGAAAGTATTTGTATCAATACTGTGTGCCTATTGCCCCATGTGTGGGGTAAAAGGCCGTCCTCGCAACCCCATACATTTTTAAGATTTTTAAATAAAATAAACCACCTTTATGATTTATTTTCACACAAAATCTGTTGCTCGATAAATGTTCAATACAAACATATATATTTTTCTGTATATCATACATTATAGTAGTGGAAAGCACATTATTCTAGCCCTGTTGTACCCTACCTTCATTCACTATTCCCTACATTACTCCACTAGTATAGTCCACTTGACGTGAAGCTGCCGTTTTTGTGTAGTTTGTGCTTGCTGTTTAACAATTATTAGCAAACTAGCAGCTCCAGTAGTAATACAAATATTTATATCACCTTAATATCACTGCTGATGTTTAGAGATGATGAATATATGTATCTATAGTGTATTTGATATTGTCGTACCAGTTAGTGTGAGTTTCTCCTGTAGAGTGTCCTGCAGTTGAGTCAGAGCTCTCCTCAGAGTCTCCACACTCTCATCAGTCTTCACACTGATCTCAGGCCAGTTCCTGGTGTTTCTAGAGCTGCACAGGGATGAGTAACTCTACAGCAGGAGAGAGGAGAACTCCTTCAGCATGGGGAGTGTTATGGTGTCATATACTGCATTATCATTGATCAGAGAGATGTTGACTGACCTGTAGGAGGTGGAGGTGATCTTCAGTGTGTGAGAGCTGCTCCAGCTCAGTGTTTCTCATCTTTAGCTCAGTGATCTCCTGCTCCAGCTCTTCAATGAGCTCTTCCTCCTGTTTCTCTGCTGCTTTCTGCTGCTCCTCCATCATCTCCAGCAGTTCAGTCTGACATCTCTCAATGGAGCGGATGAGATCAGCGAAGAGCTCAACATGGGCTGCTTTCTCCTCCTCTGTGTTTCTCTGCTCAACCAGGACAATCAACTAATGATTAGTGGTGTTTGATAAGACAAGAATCACTGTTACGATTGCTCATACTATACTATAGCAAAATCCCTCAACTGAAGTATTCCGGAAGAATTGTTGCTGGGACGCCACAATGACTGCTGCTTATATACATTCATAATGATGATTGACGGGACTGACTCCTCCTGAACGTCATATAATGACATTATTTTAAACTCACTTTTCTGACTTCTGCTGAGTGTTTGACGTCTTGAATCTTCTTGATTCTGTCCTGGATCATCTGCTGCACATCTTTCTGTGTCTTCATCAGTTGAGTCTATAGACAGAACAACACAATATGTTTTTAAAACTGATTGATTTATATTAAAGAACATGTGATTCTTCATGATAACAGCCTTTAAAATCAGTTTTATCAGTAACTTCTACCTTCTCTTCACTCTCCTCTTCTATAGGAACAGTGTTGTGGTTCTTGTGGTCTGTCACGTCACACATCGGACACCCACACGTCTGATCATCTCTACAGAACAGCTCCAGAGGTCTCTCATGTTCCTGACAAATATAGTCCTCCAGATTACTCACAGGATTGATCAGCTTGTGTTTCTTTAAACCTGCCACTCTCAGATGAGGCTCCAGGTGAGTTTCACAGTAAGAGCTCTGACACACCAGACACGACTTCAGGGCTTTCTGCTTGCTTTCCTCACAGACGTCACACAGAACTTCAGGTTTTTTCTCAGGACTTTTCTTTTTATAATGCTCTACAACTTCTCTGAGTGTGGTGTTAATCTTGAGATCAGGTCTGTGCTTGAATGTTTCTTGACAATATGGACAGTTTCAGGTCTGGCTGTTGTCCCAGTGTTTGTTCAGACAGGTCTTGCAGAAGTTGTGTCCACATGGAGTGCTGACTGGATCAGTGAACACGTCCAGACATATAGAGCACTGAAGCTCCTCCGTCAGTCGACCGCCGGAGGAAGACATCACTGGAAAGAGAAATGATGAAGATAAATCACTACTAGTCTAAAGTCTGGAGACTCTTGAAGAACACAGAATTCAAGTTTCTCATGCAGAGACATTTTGTTTGAAGGGCTTCTGTGAAATTATTGAAATAATGATTATGATTTTATTATATGGATGAGTTAGAGCAGATAGAGAAGGGAAATAATCAACAAGTTTAAAAAGAAACCCATGAAGTTGGTTGAATGTAAAGAGCAACTTTGAAGGAATCAAATATGATTTCTCAAATATATATGAGATCATGTATAAGCTGGTCATTACTGCAAAATGAACCCAGGCAAGCTGATCAGTGCCTTAATGTGAAGTAGTACTGTATATTCCTCAACTGTACATTTGAAATATCACCATATGAGAAGAGTGAAAGTCATTCAGATGACTAAAGTCAGATTTGGGGTTACTTCATATTCTCTCATGACCACTTAATAAATATTACTATTAAAGTGTTAAAATCTCACTGATAGTGAGGGAACACAATCTCTCCTCATACAGTGAGAGATTCATAAACTCACTGAACAATCTGAACTATGACCTTCTGTTTACATCAGAAACAGTACAAACTAGGTCACATGCTTACGAATAAATATATCTCCACTATATATATATAAAAACAAATATTGTGTGACCAAGTGTAGCTTGTATGACAAAGTCTAGTTTTAATCTTTAATATAAATGTGATTTTAGCTGCAGTTTAGCAGGTTTGTCAAGTCCGTCTGCAGTTCATTTTACGTCCTGTTTCTTTAGTCTTTATGTAATGTGACAAAATGACAGAAACCCCAAACTTTGCTTTACAACCAATCAAATGACACTTTTAATATAATTCTCATACCATTTCAGTGCAGTAAACAACTAAAGTAGTTGAGTAATTGACATGATTAAACCTGGTTCTGTTCAACTTATCCCAGTTTGGCATAAACCCACTAAACCAGATCACTTCCATTAGAAACCTGTTCAGCTCAATCTCTCTTATATTTCTATCATTACCTGAGGATCAGATGTGTCCACAAGACTCTTTGAGCGGATCAATAAATCTTCTGTTGTTTGAAGAGGTTGATCGTTTCAGGCGTTCATATTGTTGCTGATCGAGTTAGTTTCACTGTCTCTGAATCTCTCTGAACTACAGTGATGTCAGAGCTCATCCTGTATTCACACACTTACATTCGTCCCTGTATTCGGTGTGTTGGGTTCATGTGTGTCTGTTTGAGTTTCATCTCATTGTTTAATATATAGACTATACAAGTGGATCAAGGAAGAAATATTCGTATGAATATTTCTGAAGAAAGAATAACTGAAGAAAGTCAACATGAGTAAATGATGACAGAAAGCTGCTCTTCCTTTAAAACTCTTCTTTTCAAACATGCCACAATTGATTTTGAATCCCTGAGCTTGTCAGGATGATTCCTCTGTTGATCTGTTGGGAGAAAATAGAAAGCCGCGGTCCAGTTAAACTGTGAGCGAACTGGGAAAAGCAAACGTCCTATAATAAACTGGACTATATGAGCAGGCGGCTGAGAGACCGCAGGGACCGTCTGCAAAGTTCACAACTCGAAAATAAACATTAACAATGGTCAACTACTAGTCATACTACAACACTTAGTTTGATAAAATTTGCTTTTGCATAACTGTTAGGACTTTTTTAGGAAGTTCACTGAAATGCACTGTACTGTCACCAAATTCAGTTCACACAGTTATACTCATAGACTGTAAAAAGAATATGGATGTAGTGTCCGTGACGTCACCCATAGGCTTCTGAAGAGCAGTTTTGAAGCGTAAAGTAGAGACGAGCTGGCCATTGCCATCTTGGATAACTGACAATGGGCAAAGAGGCGGGATGTGGGCGGAGCTGAGGTGACGCAATGACTAACAGACAGCAGACAAACAGCAATCCACCTGTCACTTAAAGTGGCCACGCCCTTAATTATGCAGAACTTTAAGGCTTTATATAATGTAAACGAATGAGTTATAAAAAAAATTCACCTAGTTGTCATGAATGGAAAAATTAACTATATAGACCAAAATCACAATTTGTACCAGGCTGTAAACATGTTTTTATTCTGCTGTAAAGTTGGGCATTTTAACATGGGGCTCAATGAGATTCTGCTCCCTTCTGGAGCCCTAGTGGCCAGTCGATGAATTGTAGTCACTTCTGTATTGGCTTCAAGAGAAACTGGGGGAGGTTGCCACTTGGTTATACTACAACGCTTAGTTTGGCAAGTAATAGCACATAAAAATAATAAAAGTAATAGCGCATAGCTAAGTAGGCCTATTCTTTACACAAATGATGTTGGTACCCAGTTAAAATACAGTAGTTGCAGCCATAGCTTTTATATGATAATTGATTACTAATTTTGATGGCATTACACTGTATAAAAGTTAAGTTATTGTATATTTGAAGTGAAGGTATTGATTTTATTTTTTAATAATAATACAAATGATGTAATTTTTTTTTTTTTTTTTATCAAACTAAGTGTTGTAGTATGGCCAGCAGGAGAGCACTGATGTGTAAACTGAATTTGGAGACACTATATGTAACATTGTTACTTCCTATTTTATAGTAACGCTTTTGGGGTTTTGCACTTTGCAGGTCTCTTCATACTTGTCTCACATATTATAAGGCTCGTTTTGAGGATAATTAGGTTGTAACTCATTGTCTACGTTAAAGAAGTGTCATTTATGTTTTAACAACGTTTAGCTCACGAGTTATTGATCCGGGAAGTTCAAATCTGTGATTATATATTGCCAACTTTACTGATCTCCTTAAACTAAGCACTGACTGTATTTAGTCTATAGGCTAGGCTACTTAAGCCCAAGTTCAATATAAAACTGCTCCACGGACTGAGCTGTTTGAAACACTACCAGCGGGACATTATTTGCAAATATCTTTGCGAGGGAATGCTAAGTTTCTCGGGGGAATGCAAAAGATTTGCAAAATATTTTTTCCTCTACCACCACGTCCCTTTAGGGGCTCCGCAGTATTCATTACTTCAATCATGAGCTCATTGTTTCTTCTTAATTTAATACATTGTTCAAATTAATATTTTGTTACCTAACTGCATACATTTCTGAAATAGCCTACATAATTTGGACAGTCACCTGATAACAGATCACTCTAAATTGTAATGTAGACAAATGCATTTTCTGTAAAGATGCTTTGAAACAATATGTATTGTGAAAAACGCTATACAAATAAATTTGAATTGAATTATTGATACAGTGTTTACTGTAGTGTTTGCCGCTTTTGTAAGATTCACCTCCCCTTAGAAAAAAAGCTGCTGTTCTGCAGTAGCGCTGTAAGCGCTGCACTGTATTTACAATGTAAAAGCGTAGGAGACTGGCACAAACAAGAAGAAATTGTTGAGTAAAGTTGTTATTTTTGTTTCTTTTTTGCGCACAAAAAGTATTCTCATCACTTCATAACATTACAGTTGAACCACTATAGTCACATATGGATTATTTTAACGATGTTTTTATCTTTCTGGACCTTGAAATAAACATAATTAAAGTGTTAATTATATTGCTGTCTATAGAGGGGTCAGAGAGCTCTCAGATTTCATCAGAAATATCTTCATTTGTGTTCTGAAGATGAACAAAGGTCTTACGGGATTGGACATGAAGGTGAGTAATTTATGACAAATTTTACATTGTTTGGGTGAACTTTCCCATGAACTCTTTCCATTTTAAAAACATTTTATTCTAGCTTCATGCATCACGTTTTTGCCAAAGACTATGAGTCCACCAACACCCCCAAAGTTACACAGTCATTTCCTCTTCATGGGTTCAACATTTCACTGGGTAACATAAGGCTGTTTTGATTTACATGCAGTTTAATGTTTAATCATGCGTTATTTTACATTTGAGTAAGCAATCTTCCATCAATTGTTTCTCCTCCTTCTTCACCTGTGTTTTGATCCGGAGAGTCTGTACTCTTTCAGAAGATGTGTAACAGCGCCTCCTACTGCATAACTGTGAAAACATGGATAGCCCAAAAATGTAGTTAATGGATGATTGGTAAATGGTAAATTTGAAGTAAAATTCCTATGTACACTACCAGTGGACTAGCCTACACAATACTTCAGATTTCAGAATTAGGAACATATCTGTTTTCTTTATAAATCAATATTTTTAAACACTGTAAGTTTCTGAGAGTATTTAATAGTCTACTCAATCAAAAGAGTAAACACAACTATAAGCCACATATACTTAGAATACTTAATTATACTTTTCAGTATATCTGGATCAAAAGACTGAGTACAAATATAGTCCAAATATACTTACCCTGCATCCCAGTGTGCATATTATCCGCCCTAAATAGTACTGAATATTACTAATGTCACATACTATTTAGGATGGATAGGGTGCAGGCACTTTTCTGTCAGTATAAGTCAAGAGTACTTAAGGTATACTTAAACTTATATTTCTGAGAAGTACATAAAAGTAGACAATGTATACTTTCTTCTTTTTTTTAATTTTTTTTAGAAGGATAGTAATAGCACACTTGAATAAACGTCTATTTTGTAAGGGAAGACACACACACACACACACACACACACACACACACACACACACACACACACACACACACACACACACACACACACACACACACACACACACACACACACACAGCTTATGACAGACAGACACGCTCGATTTCATAACAGTCCCTGCAGGCGGGCCGGCCGTCATAAGTGAAGCAGCAGGCTGACGGAGTAGAAAACAGGGTAACAGGAGCCGGGCCAGTGCTGGTCATCCGTCTGCTGCTTAACTCGCTCCCCACATCCTGTTTTCAGAGAGATGCCGATGTCAATTTACAGAAGAATTGGTGCCGAAACAGGCCGCGTGAGCCAGGACGTGGGCACTGAGGCATTTTTATCGCCCACTGGCTTATACTTCAACATATCCTCTGACAAACCCGCATGGCAGAGTGTTTAAGGTATGATCTAAAAAAAAAAGGAGAGTTATTAATCTGTACAACATCCTTAAACCCCCACATGAAAACTCCCAGAAGTGCTGTTTGAGAGAGAATGCTGTGCCAGGGAATCATGGGATATGTGTAATCTCAGCCAGAGCCACAAACGCTATTGTAAATTGTGTTAAACTACTGCATGACATTTCTGTATTTAAAACAGCACAGACACGGACACAAACCTACGGGGCTGAATGTGACTAAACACTAATGAAGTTCAATTACCGTGGATGGCCTCTCCATCATAATCTGTGTGGAGAATTTCACAAACCTCAAATTACAAGGCAAATTACCCGAGTGCACTTGAACACTACAGGTTATATAAACAACAGACTCTGCATAATATTGTACTCGCATAAAGGGACCGTTCACACAAAAATGAAAATTCTGCCATAATTTATTCATGTCGTTCCAAATCTATATGACTTAGGCTACTTTCTTTTGTGGAACAAACTTATTGGTTATTCTGTGAAGTCAGCTGGATCCAATGCTGTTTTGGAACTTTTTTGTGCAACACAAAAGGAACATTTTTTATGAATGTACAGTACGTATGTTTACATGAACAAATTTCTGTCAATTTGAATGAATCCAATCAGATTTCAGATTCTGAAAGGTTATGACTAAACTTTGCATTCTGATTCACATATTCATTTACGTAAGCAATCTCTGCTTCACGTCGTACCTAACAACGTCCTTCCGCCGTGACTTATTCACAATACAGCACAGCCTCCCATACCTTATTGCTTTTATAAAATGGTTACCACACAATACAGATGACAGATGACAGTGAACAGCAACAGAAGTTACATTATTATGCCATTAGATGGCGGTAAAGACTGTCGTTATGAGTGAGTCAGTCAGTAGTGAAGACATTTAAATTGAAAGGACTGAAACAAAGTAAGTGAAGCCATCACTGTCCAAATATGACGCTGACATCTTGGGTCTCGAGTCTGTGCAGTAGCAACTTGGAGCCCGAGTCCCAAGTGGAGCAGCAATATGGTCCTGCACACACTTCTGCCTAATCAACAACTTTTGGTGAAATAAACATTTATGGAAATGTAGAAATTAAAGTTGAAGCTCCAATCTCCTCCCAAAGTTCCCGAAAAATGTCAGTTCGTGCCTCAGTGACTTCACTTAGAGAAGCTGTCAATCATAACATCACATCCCCGTTTTTATAGCATCAAATAACTAACTAAAACTAAACTTATTTAAAGAATGAACAACTTACATCAGCGTGATAAAAACTGCTAAAAATGCATTTGAATCTTTGGAAAAAATGCATTTGATGTGTATTTTGATTGTTTAGCTTGTCTATGTCCCATTAGAATACATGGAGAGGGCGGGTTATACTGCATCCAGCCACCTGGGGGCGATCAAACTGCTTTGGCTTCACTTTTCAGGACTCGTGTGGTACACTTGGTGCACTCCGATTACTTATGAATGGAAGAAAATGCAACGCCCACTATGGGGAATAACCCCCGCCTTCTAAATGAAAGAGCCAATCATTGATTAGTAAAGTCATCAAGCTCCTGTTGCTATAGAAACAGGCAGTGCTGTGAGACGCATTTAGGATTGCGCATGCACATTGTCCAGGCTGAAAAATGCAGGTTTTTGTCATGAGTTGAGCGTTTAGAAACAAAAATGTATGAGACAGTTGTTGTCAAATTTCATTGGTGAATTCAAATATGAAATTTAATCATAAGCTTGGTTTTGGAGAATTTGATGTTTCCCCATTCAAAGAGATAAGAGCTGCACTTGAGAGCCAAGAGGCTTTTCAATGATGGCCGCCGAGTGAATGACTTGTCTTAAAAGACTTTGATAAAACACAGCTATTGCCCAATCAGAATCAAGTACTGGAACTAACCGCTTTATAAATGTGCAATACATGTATTCCAAAGTCATACCGTTAAAAAAATTATGTGACTCAACATACATTAGTTTAGAAGACTTGTAAACACATGCTTCACAGCACTGCGCATGTTGGCAAATTATTTTTGAAGTCAGATTTAAGCATTTATATGCTTGTTTTTTCCTATTGATCAGATTATTGCAGGTCTACACCACTCCTTTCAATCTGATCGAATCTATGAAGGCTTTTCACTCATCACGCCATCAATTGCTAACTAATTATTTGGTAGCATGTAAAACTAGCTAGTCTTTTTCCGATACAATGGCAGTGGATACTGACCCACTTCAAAGCTTCCAAAAGTATGCAAAATATCATAAAAGTTATCCATGTGCATCATATTCAAAGTCTTCTGAAGCTGATCAGTTATGGTGAGAAACAAGCTGAAATTTAAGAAGAATAGGGAAACTTTTCATAGAAAAAAAGTGCTACATACATTATAAGAAGCTTCCTTATACTCCCATAAAAGCGTTCATTTTTTTTTTTTTTTTGTCACAAAACCTTAACACCTTCTGAAGACTTGGATTATGAATTATGATACTTTTTGCATCTTTTTTGAGCTTGAAAGTGTGTCACTATCCACTGTTATCGACTTCTGGGAGGATCTTTTACATTCTGTGGAAGAAATAAAGTCATGGGTTGGAACAACATGAGGGGGAGTGAAGGATTTTTGGGTGAACTATCCCTTTAAGACCATACTTAGTATTAGAACATAATTAGTCAATAACTTTTAACATTTGTTTAGAAAGCTTATATCTGTTGTGGCGTCTCTTTATAGTGATTATTTGGTTAGAAGAGGCTCAAAACTGCATCATCAAAAGCAGGTACGGAAACCACATACTGAAAAACATCAGCAAAGTCCCTTCAGAATCACAGAAAAACAAACTGACCCGTGCCAGAGTAGGTGAGAAAGTCTCAAGGCGCTTCTGTTCAAACACACACTCACGGGTCGGTGCGTGTCCAGATAATAAGAGACTGCCGCCGGCGGGCCTCTGCTTCAAAGCTTCCCCTTTCATATCAAATGTGCTGCTTAAAGTAACCAGAGAACAGCCTTTTACTTTTCTCTAAATTAGCTCAGGCAACTCAATTTCGGTGCGGTTTCGCTTCCACCACTGTCTGCACGGCTAGAGTGCCATGATGTCATCGCGGGGTTGTAAGCACATGTGTGGGGAAAATGAAAAAGGTTCCTCTATTTAGCAGTAATTTGTAACAGATCTGAATGAAGGCGGCTGCCAGCAGTTCACAGGGCTGTTTTCCCTCCAATTAAACGGCCGTAAACTCCCAGCATTTGGCTTTCTGCAGGTGCGGCAAATTGGGGTCAAGGAGGATCAGATCTGGCTGCCCTCTGTTGATACTCTGTAGCGGTCTTTAACGTCAGAGACGTGGCCCGGCGGTCAGTGCACATTGGGCCTTGGTGCTTATTTGAGAAAAGTCCTTCTAGAGATATTTCTGGATCTCTTTCTCCCATTATTTCCCCTGTGCTCTCCGAATGTTTGGAGGTTTGACCATGACAACCTACCCATCCATCCATCTATCTCTATTTGTCTGTCCATCCACCCATCCATCCACCCATCCATATTTTTCTGGCTATCTATCTACCATCCATCCATCCATCCATCCATCTCTATTTGTCTGTCCATCCATTTGTCCGTCCATCCTTCATCTCTATTTGTCTGTCTATCCGTCTATCCATCCATCTACCCACCCATCCATCAATCATGTAAAATATAAGTAATTTATAATCAATTGACTTTGAAATTGACAAGTTAATTTCATTTTTACAATATTTTCTATTATGTTGCCCTAAAGACACATTTATAAAAATAAAATAAAAAAAGAGATGCAATGTATAAGGTAGGGAATTATATATATTTGACAGTTTTATGCAAATTATTTTTTATTAACATGTTCATTCATTGTTCATAAAATAGTTGATGTCATTCATGTGCTTAATGTGCCAAAATAAGTGCTGAAAACTCATTTTGATTAAATGTCTAATACATTCAGGCACGTGTGTACATTCACTGCAACGACAAATAAATGTCTTTTAGAAACATGTTGGCATTGGCATCATTACAAAGTGCATGTTACAGAACGTTTTGAAGAAAAGCCGATTTTTAGTCTTGCCTTTATTTTCCCAATCAATGAGTCCTTATGTCCTCCACAGATATACAAGAAATAAATTAATTAAATATAATAAAGGTTATGCGTTTTGTATGCTCCAAAAAATTAAAAAGTAAATAATAAATTCCACACTTTCTACTGGATCCCATGAGGAAAAATAAAAGCTGCAAAATAAGAAAGATTATGTATAATAGTCTCTTAACAGAATATTGAATATGTGGACACTTCCTTTTGGTTTTAGTAACCAAAAAAAAAAAAAAAAAAAAACAGGACAGGAATGCGTTTCCTTTTTTTGCAGCATCTGCCAAAGTCTTCAAAGCTGAAGAAGGGCTCCATTGTCAGTGTGGACAGACTGAAGATCTGTGAGAGAACAGTCTGGCCCTGGATGGGATCTGGAGTTCAGCCTCTGCAGGATACTGTGTTGTAAATGAGCTCTGCGCATCCCAGCATCCCCTCCTCCTTCCCCAAGACGACACACTGAAGAACAATCAATGGCTGCATCCTTCCAGGGCCAAAATGCGTCACAGCAGCACGACGAAAGCTCCTTTGCATGCGGCCTACAAACACGTATTTCACCTCTCGGGCCTCAAAGGATCGAACGAGTGGATTCTTCACAGCCTAACCTATCCCAAGATTCATTGTGTGCAGATGACATCTGCAATTTTTAAATACAAGGGTTTCAACTTACTCCAATATCTAAAGATACAAATGTGAAAAAACCCTTTAAAGCGGTTCAAATGTTGACATGTCTTAAGATGCGATTTTAGCTTATACTCTTTATCATGTAGATAAATGGCCCAAAGTGCACGTATTTAGACAGGTTGTGAACCCTCTTTTGTTTTCAGACAATTTAATAGAACTTTAAAAAAAAAAGAAGAAAAAAGTCTAGTACAAACGTTAGGAAATAAATAAAAATAATTTAAAAAATGAATAAAACAAAATAAATGTAAAAAAAAAATGTAATAAAATATTCATTCAAACTAATAATAAAACAAAATAAAAGGCCTGTGCTTCATATTTTTCATATTGAATATCCTGTTTCACTCACATTACAGAAGTACTATGGGTTGTGAAAAGCATTTGAACTTTTCAGGGTCTTTGATTAAAGAAGCGTTTAGTCTATTTCCAGTGTAAATCGAGCCATATATGGAAAGCATAATCTGTTAAAGGCCAACAACACAAAGAATTCAGTTGAGCGCTGGTGTGCGGTTAGGAAGAGATTTACACTGGTTTATTTATACATTAACACCGAGCTTGTGACGGCACTGATTTCTCAAATAAACCAGGTTGTATTTCTGCGTCAGGACCAGACCCCTTCAAAAACCACTTGGCCTGGAGTCAGTCCTCCAGATTCCACTGATGCGGCCTCATCTCTTCACTGCGGTCATGATGAGGCAGAGGAACTCCAAAAAAAGAATGACAAACTCTCTCAAATGAGATGCTAGGAAAATATTAATGTGCCCTCACTGTGTCAATAATGTGTTTGGCTGCTACCGTTTGGAATGACTCAACGACTGAGATGCAAAAAGAACCGTCCATCCATCTTTGGCTTTGCATGCTGAATGTTCAGGCTCTGATTTCTCAGTTGGTCACGTAAAAGCTTCATCTCTCCTCCTGAAACTCCTGCAACAAAATAGCCTGTCATATTCACGACCGAATCCTTGCTGACGGGCCAAATGCACTCGCGTGGGTAAAAGTTTGACCCAGACACGACTGACGCTCACCTGGTAAAGCATTTTATCACTGTTACTGACAATAAAAGCCAGACGGAATGATATTTTTCAACTGCTGGTGTGCTCCAATGCAGTTTGTAGATAAGTATTACCTTAAAAAGTAAAAGTTTTGAATAGCTGGACAACTAGAACATGCATTCACAACCCATTTTACTTCATAATGTGGTGCATTTCTGGATGTAACAGGATATTGAATGAGAAAAATGTAGGATGGGACTAGATTTCATCCATCAGGATTTCATTGGATGGTTAAAAGTGGTAGAAAGTTGAAAAAGGAATCCCAGAAGCAATTGATGTTATCTGAAACAAAGTCATTATTAACATTTTCATGCAGTATTAATGTCTCCCTATTATGCTTCTTCGAAAAATGACCCTTTATGTAATGTGTAATATACACTATATTGCCAAAAGTATTGGGACACCCCTCCAAATCATTGAATTCAGGTGTTCCAATCACTTCATGGCCACAGGTGTATAAATCAAGCACTAGGCATGCAGACGCTTCTACAAACATTTGTGAAAGAATGGGTCGCTCTCAGGAGCTCAGTGAACTCGAGTGTGGTACCGTGATCGGTTGCCACCTGTGCAATAAGTCCATTCATGAAATTCCCTCACTAAACGTTGAATGCAGTGGTGTAAAGCACGCCGCCACTGGACTCTAGAGCAGTGGAGACATGTTCTCTGGAGTGACCAATCACACATCTCTGTCTGGCAATCCCATGGATGATTCTGGGTTTGGTGGTTGCCAGGAGAACGGTACTTGCCTGACTGCATTGTGCCAAGTGTAAAGTTTGGTGGAGGGGGAATAGTAGTGTGGGGTTGTTTTTCAGGGGTTGGGCTTGGCCCCTTAGTTCCAGTGAAAGGAACTAAGCTTGGAGAACAGTTTGGGGATGGTCTCTTCCTGTTCCAACATGACTGCGCACCAGTGCACAAAGCATCGGCCCATAAAGACATGGATGAGCGAGTTTGGTGTGGAGGAACTTGACTGGCCTGAGTCCTGACCTCAACCCGATAGAACACCTTTGGGATGAATTAAAGCAGAGACTGCGAGCCAGGTCTTCTCGTCCAACATCAGTGCCTGACCTCACAAGGGCGCTTCTAGAAGAATGGTCAAAAATTCCCATAAACACACTCCTAAACCTTGTGGAAAGCCTTCCCAGAAGAGTTGAAGCTGTTATAGCTGCAAAGGGTGGGCCAACACCATATTAAACCCTATGGACTAAGAATGGGATGTCATTAAAGTTCATGTGCATGTGAAGGCAGGCGTTCTTTTCTCAACCTTTCCAACCACCCCACTACCTGTCCGCTTGATCCTATCCCCACTCACCTGCTTCAGGCCATTTCTTCTTCAATTACTCCTGCCCTCACTCACATTGTCAATACCTCTCTTCACACCGGGACCTTTCCCACAGCATTTAAGCAGGCTCAGGTAACCCCATTGCTTAAACCCTCTCTGAATCCAGCACTTATAGAAAACTACAGACCGGTATCCCTTCTTGCTTTTATTGCAAAAACACTCGAGCGAGTTGTGTTCAACCAACTCTCTATGTTTCTTGAACAGAACAACCTCCTGGACAACAACCAATCCAGCTTCAAAAGCAGCCACTCAATTGATACTGCCCTGCTCTCGGTTACTGAAGCACTGAGACAGGCAAGAGCAGCTTTCAAATTCACAGTACTCATCCTACTGGATTTGTCTGCAGCTTTTGACACAGTTAACCACCAGATCCTCCTGTCAACTCTCGTGAAGATGGGCATCTCAGGAACTGCTCTCCAGTGGATCGAGTCTTATCTCTCAGGTAGGTCCTTCAGGGTGTCATGTTATGTTTTGTTGTGTTTGCTATGTAATGCTTGCCAACTGCATTCTTGTATTTCTGGAGAGCGTGTGGCGGCGCCTGAAAAGGCTGCGGCCCGGAGGCTTGCTCCAAACTTCATTTCATTATACTGTACTTGTACATGTGTAATGACAAATAAACTTGAAACTTGAAGTGTCTAAGTCACATCATCTAGCTACTGGAGTTCCCCTGGGCTCAGTGCTTGGACCACTTCTCTTCTCCATCTACATGTCATCACTGGGATCTGTCATCCAGAAACATGGCTTTTCCTATCACTGCTATGCTGATGACACTCAACTCTACTTTCTCATTTCATCCAGATGATCCCACAGTTGGTGTTCGTATCGCTGCCTGCCTGACAGATATTTCTGCCTGGATGAAGGAACAACACCTTCAACTCAATCTGGCAAAGACAGAACTGCTTGTGGTCTCAGCCAACCCAGCACTTCACCATACTCTCTCCATTCAGCTCGGTTCATCATCCATAACTCCGTCCAGGACAGCCAGGAACCTTGGAGTCGTGATTGATGATCAGCTAAAATTCACTGACCACATCACTGCAACAACCCAGTCCTGCCGATTTGCCTTGTACATCATTAGGAAGATTAGACCCTTCCTATCAGAGCAGGCCACACAACTCCTGGTACAAGCTCTTGTTCTCTCCAGACTGGACTACTGTAATGCTTTATTAGCGGGCCTTCCACCATGCACTATCAAACCCTTGCAACTGATCCAGAATGCAGCGGCGAGAGTGGTCTTTAATGAGTCGAAGAGAGCACGTCATGCCTCTCTTCATCAGTCTGCACTGGCTGCCAATAGCCGCTCGAATCAAATTCAAGGCACTGGTGCTCGCCTACAAGGCAACCACCGGCTCTGCACCAACATACCTAAACTCGCTTGTTCAGACTTACACACCCTCCAGAAGCTTGCGTTCTGCAAGTGAACGGCGCCTTGTGGTGCCATCCCAAAGAGGCAATAAATCCCTCACAAGGACCTTTTCCTGGACCGTTCCCACCTGGTGGAATGACCTGCCTGTCTCAATTCGAGCAGCCGAGTCGGTAGCCATTTTCAAAACATATCTTAAGACGCATCTTTTCCAGCAGCACCTGACCAATAAAGAATAGCACATATCATGCTATTCGTTTTCTGTTTGTCTATTTATAAAAAAAAAATAGTTCTGTCCTATGTGTTCTGTGCTAGATTAACTGAGACTTGTTACAGCACTTGCATATTGTTGCCCTTGACTGTTTTTAGTTGCTTCTATTGCTCTCATTTGTAAATCGCTTTGGATAAAAGCGTCTGCTAAATGACTAAATGTAAATGTCCCAAAACTTTTAATATAGTGCAATATAGTGTAGCTGTTGACATGACAAATAAGTTATTGACTCCTAAAAAAAGAATCCATCTATCCTGAATTTTCCTTGAAATTAGTTCCTTTTACAAATGTAACAATTATGTTACATAATGCCAGCTTATGTCTTCAGTAGCTATTGTTTCCATCAACCTGTTTTATGCACATTTTGAAGCACTCCATTATAAACGAGTGATGGAAAAGATTCCCTTAATATCCCTTAATTCACAAAAAAGTTTTTACTTGCTTGAGAACTCTTTCTCGGTCAAAGACGAATGTGAATAATGGGACATAGAAACACATTTGCCGAACATTAAACCCATGCGACTGATGATGGTGTCAATAATGTTGCATAACATTTCAAATGTGGCCTCTGACATTCTGAAATGTCGCAGCCAAAGCGTTAGTAAAATGAGTGTTCAATTTTGATTTCATGTTGACTTTAAAGCTTTGGGATCCAGTATTGGTATCATTTACATGCAGAACTTCACTAACATTGGATGTGAATAATTAGGTTACAAAGCCAGAGGATCAGATGTTTGACATGAGTCACAGTGTTCAGCCAGTTTAATAAAACTGACAGACTGGTCTGCTGGTACACTCAATCCTTCTAGAGTCCGTCTCCGTCCAGGCTACAACTCCATGTAACAAACCTCACGCGCTCTGGGAGATATTCCCTTCACATATAGTGGGTTAGTCTTCAGGTCTGATATCCACACTGCATTCCCAGATGACAAAATTCACTGTTTGAGCATGTGCAACTTGTCCAAATACATGTTGTGTTGTTTTTTTTGGAGTATCATGGCCACCCACAGAAATGAGATCTTTCTCAACTTCTCTTGAGTGATTGAGCCCACAAGATTCAAGCTGAAACTTCATCCTGTACTCTTATTTTCTAGCCCAATCAAAACCAGAATCTTCTTAACTAATCAACTACTTAATCTGAAATGATCTTTGAGCATTTCAACACTCTGTTTGAGAATGTTTTAATAAATACAAACCCCGCAATAACCCCTTTTCCACAGACAGGGTGTTAGTTCTGCTGCTCAATCTGGTCATGACCCAGAAAATGTTTTCTGGTAGCCAAGTAAAGTTTTCAGCAACAACACCTCTCCCCAGACTAAACAAAATGATATTGTTTGCATTACAATCAATGAAACTGCCTACAATGGAAACAGGCCGTGCGGTGATGCAACGTGTAGTTGATGGACATCCCATTCGCATACGTGTCGTGTTTTACAGCAGCTTGACTATTTTCACTGTCCATCCAATGAAAAATGGTGGTGTTTACAAATATCATGTGCATATTGATTGTGGTGAATTTTATTCATGATATATTTGAAAAAAAAAAAAAAAAAAAAAAAAAGCGGCTCATGAATCAAACTACTCTAGATGTTAAAATGTCCTCAAAACTCATAAACAAAGACGGTGACGTGGCATGATTATTTGAGCGCAGGTTATGTCATCATTTGGCTCTGAAATCAGTGGAAATGCAGGACGTTTCAGTTAGAGGTGAGAGAACCAGCAGCATTTCTGTGAAAGAGTAAGAGTCAATGTATGATTCATTCTGATTCAATAACTCTTCTAAAACTATTGGTAATCAACATTTGAAACGTAAACGTTACTGTAAAGCTGCTATGAAATGATGTGTACTGTAAAAGTGCAATACAAATAAACATTCATTGAATTAATAATGTTCAACATCATTGAATATGACTGATATGCAAACTTCCCTAATCCATCCAAGTGGACGAGGGAAGTTTATTTGGACAGTCCCCTGACCCCTCGTTTTTAACAGACTCAGTATGTATATTCAAGCATAGACCACAATGCAACACGATTGTGACATCACAACAGAAACTCCCATAGCAGATTCCAAGGGCTCAGGGCGTTCCATTTAAACCCATCACAAGGGTTCCGCCAGCAGTGGGCATTAACCCAAGCAATGAATGACATGCATACGAGTGAACAAGATGGAAGGAAGTTAGTGAAGGAAGGGCATAAAAAAGGCACTGGCTGTGTCTGAAATTACTACCCACACCCTCAAATAGGGCATTATTTGAGGGGACAGGCATTTGTAGTGGTGTCCGAAACCATAGTGGACGTTATCGAGTGCACTCGTTCAATCCCACAGTGCACTGCAATAACGAGTGTGTAACTCATGTACACTCAGCAGCTAGAGAATACCCATAATGCCAATTTTCAAGTGATTATTAACCAGCAAGCACAAACTATGCAAAAGCGGCAGCTCTTCTGATGCACTCAGTGTCCGAGTTCACTCCGTCTAGTGGACTACATTAGTGGAGTAATGTAGGGAAGAGTGAATGAGGGTATAGGGGGCGATTTCGAACACAGAATCGTTGTGTGTTGGTCTTGCCAGGAATCAAATCTACCAAATATAATGGTATAGTTCATGTTAAAATTAAAATTCATCATTTACTCACACTGTTGTTCGTTCCTTTCTTTTGTGAAACACAAAAAGAAATGTTTAGCAGACACTTCCAGCTGTTCATAATAGGGATGCACCGACAGGAACATTTTGGCCGATATGATAATTGTTTATATTTGAAAGCCGATAACTGATATATTGGTTGATAAATCTAAATCCAAATTTTTATAATATTTGAGAGCCTTATAAAAAAAAAAATAGTCTCACCATTAAAAACCATGACCCGCACACAGTTATGATGTTATTATAATTATGTTGCTCTTAACTGTATTTTCCTTTTTAAAGTGATTCCAATCATATTTCAAAACCATCATGGTGAACAGTGTGCATCTGAAGAAAATAATTCATTATCATCTTTAATATATCGGCCAAATTTCCTTATCGGGCCGATAACGATGACTTTAAAAATGAACATATCTGCCTATACCGATATATCGCGCATCCCTAGTTCATAATAAAAGTGAAAGGAAAAAACACATTACCAAAAATTGATGCACCTCTTGACTGTAATAAATGTGACTTTCCATCAAGAGGTGCATCAATTTTTGGTCCAGATCTTGTTTTGCCAATGCAAGAGTCCAGCACTCTGTAAAGTCTCCTCCAGCACATCCCAAAGACTTTCAGTGAATGTAAGCTCTGGACGTGAAAATGATTCTTCATGCTCCCTTCACAACCATTCTTTCACAGCTTGAGCTGATGAATCTTGACATTGTCATCCTGGAGTATGGCCATGATGTGTCTTCCTACATGGTTGATTAAGAAATGAGAAGCTACACACTCCATCAGTGAGGATTAGAACTGCTGCCAAACATATAACACGCTAGAAACATCATAATCCCTGCAACAATCATCCAATCACAGACTCTTGAGCATTTGCCTATTTAAATGCAATTTAAATGTATACATTTAGTTTTTTAATTATATTAATAATCTGGTGGACGTAATCAAAGGAGTACAACTGGCATTATTTAATTAGGTGAAAAGCTTCAGGTGGCGGTTAACTTGTGGGTTACTCGAGTTAAAAACCCATCGGTATATCTGGAAAACTGGCACAGCTGCTGTTCAGGTGGGCTGCTGGGGTTTCGGGTCAGAACGTTCTTGACGTGGGGGCATTCCGAAGAAAAATCCGCTGACAACACCGTTCCTCGCCAGCTCGAAATCCTACAGCTCTCAGAGGCTATCCCAAATTAACATAGTGAATCAAAGCCTGCGGGAGCTTCAGGACTCCGGCAGGGACTCTAATTTATTCCACTTATGCTGGAATGTGGCCTTCCAAGTGCCCAAGTCTCTCAACACCAACTATTTGCTGTTTGTTTTGACTGTTTTCCCTGCGGGGAGGGTGAGCAGAGGAGGAAAACGGTTTAGGGAAAGCAATGGAAACACTCAGCGACTGCCAAGACTGCATCCATTTTCTCCTGAAACTATTCAAAATGATGCAATGGGACTGTTATTGGGTTTCATCGACAGGAAAACCACAGGTACACACACACATACGCAAAGGCTTGTGGGCGAGACACACCATGATAGACATCCAGAGCCTCAGAAGGGCTTTTTTTTTACCAGACAGTTTCAATGCCACCGTCTGAAGTCATACTCCAATTATGGAGCGCCGGGATGCAAAATATACGGAACACTTCATGAAACCTCTCTGTGCATAACCTGAATTTAACAAAACCCCATTCACTGTCCACTGTCTAGCAGAGCTTGTAAAAGATCAGGGTTTTTTTTCACTGTGGGACAGACGCTCTCTGATGTCTCGTCAATGTTGAGTGTCTGACAAGTCCGCTAAGAGGGGCCCGACCGGAGGAAGTCATTATGAGGTCACCCCCGGTCCTCCCGAGCACTTATGATGTCATCTAGCAGACTGGAGGTTTTTCCTTGGAATGCGTCTCGTGCCATTTTGGGGTCTGGAACGAGTGTCGTGTGTCTGGACGAGTGGGGGCAGCGTGCGCAGTCACGTCACTCTTTTACACCCAGAATTCTCCAGCCTCATGCAGGTCTGTCAGTCAGGCTCTTTACGGCCTCTCTGGTTGTTCTTGTATTGCGAATTATGAGAAAATCCCTTTGCGTTGATTAAACGTAATTTTATGTTTCCTCCTCATCTATAACGATATAAATGACCTGGAGGAAAATTGATGGCAATCAATTACACTGTTTCCATGACTACTGATGGTTTTGATTGATAAAAGTGGTTTAGTCGACGGACACTTACGTTTTTTTTCAGAAATTCAGGAGTGGAAACATAAAATGAGAAGTGTGTTTTATGAGCCATGGCGTCTCCGCTGCCGCATCACCACACGGCTCTCACCTTATTAAAGGGACATTTGACCCCAAAAATGGAAATTCTGTCATCATTCACTCACTCTCATGTGTTCCAAACCAGAATGACTTCTGTGGAACGCTAAATATGATATTTTGAAGAATGTTACAACTGTTTTTGTCCATACAATTAAAGTCAATGGGGTGTATTGTATGGACAGAGACATTTTTGGTGAACTACCCTTTTAAAGGGTTAGTTCATCCAAAAAACAAACAAAAAAAAATGATTATGATTATACCATAATTTACTCACTCTCAAGCCATACGACATTCTTCTTTCAGCCAAACACAATCAGAGTCATTAAAAAATATCCTGGCTCTTCCCAGCTTTATAATGGGAGTGAATAGTAACTGAGATTTTGAAGCCCCAAAAAGCACATCCATCCATCATAAAAATAATCCATATGTCTCCAGGGGGTTAATAAAGGCCTTCTGAAGTCCAGTGATGCGTTTTTGTAAGAAAAATATCCATATTTATAACTTTATAAACTAGAATCACTGGCTTCCAGTAATGGCCGTATATGTATGAAAGTCAGTGGGGTCCAAAACACCACATATATGTTCATCGTATGGACAAAGATTTTTTTATTTGTGTGAACTAACCCTTTAATATTTGAGTCAGGGACATTTGATATGATATGATCAATATGATTGATTTGTAGCAGTTTTTTACATTTAGTCATTTAGCAGACGCCTTTATCCAAAGCGACTTACAAATGAGAGCAATAGAAGCAACTAGTCAAGGGCAACAATATGCAAGTGCTGTAACAAGTCTCAGTTAATCTAGCATTTTTTAGTTAATCTATCTGCAGTTTTCATTTGTCCAAATATACATGAAGTGATGTGTAATTGAATAGTTTAAGGATGATGATGTGCATCTCTGGAGTAACTAGTTTGATTAACGTGTATACATGTTAAAGCTAAAATCGGTCTGTTATGACAATTTCTTCAATCCTATAAGATCATATACATAATCACACTGGATGTAATAAACTTGGGTACAACATGTATGTAGACTGTACGATGACACCTATTGAATCGTAGGATATGATGCAAGTTAGTATAGAAGTATAAAACGTCATCAGCATGTGCTAGTGGTAAACAGAGCAAGGTGAATCGCACTTTGGCAATTGTGGTATTTATGTGCGCTGATAAAAAAAAAGAGAGAACATGGGCGCGGTCATTGCTAGGGAAAAGATGACAACTTGGCACGCCAATTTTGCAAATGGAGCTTGAGGTTAGTTGTAAGTTTTAGTGTCATGTCACATTGCATTTTGACACTGACAACTGCCGTCTTTGAACAACAGAAATCGCCACGATTGGTTATCTTTTGTCTGGGAACGGCCAAAATCGTACAATGTGTATCGGGTTTCATTAAGACTGAAGACCTGTTCACACCAAGAACAATAATTAAAACCATGAATCATTCTAGCTAGCTGCAAGACCACACCCCAAATATAATGAGGAACAATATTGATGGAAGCACTATTTTTTGTTGTCTTTTTTTGCATGACAAATGATAAAACCCACTGACAGCTAACCAGAACCCTTTCTACATTTAAGTGCACGAGGCATACTTGTTCAACTTAAAGTCGGCATGAAACGGAAGTTGCGTTTTTCTCTTCCCTATTGTGACATTTATCCAAGTGAAATGGCTTCTTTATGTAGGGCGGGGCTTGATTTTGTCCATGGGGAACTGATTGTGGTTTACTATTGTTGGCGCTCATGTGAGTGACAGGTTGCCCTGCCTTTGCCCCAGTAAACACAGAGAAGATATTTTGCTTAAATATTATGAGGGCACATGAATTAAAAGAAAAATAAAGATGCCCATGGATAAATCATTTATAATAAATACTGCAATATTCCATTAAAAATAAGAATGGTCAACTTTGATTTCATGGTGACTAACTTTTAAAGTGCATGTAAACGTATCCAGTCTGGACGATTTGGCGGGGTCCACATTAGGGGTCAATGTTTGGCTGGTTAGTGTTCAGTTGACCCCTTACGGTCGATAACCAAACCATCTAAGGGCAAAGAGCATCTTTCTCCACTGCTGGTCATGAAGTAGCTATGCAGTCTTACGAAAGGCTTCCTCGCTTCCAAAACCATCAGCCAGTTTTCCACAGTTACTTTACAAAAAGTCATCCATGCTTCCTGTTTAGCAACATTAATATTATATTGCCAAGATAGGCATATTTTTCGTGTATCAGGCTTCAGTCTCTTTCCATGAGCACAAGAGTCACGCTCCGCTGAATTACTGCTACCGCAATCATGTTTTTCTAGAGTTGAGGGAAAACCACTGGAGCGCTGACAATGACTATTTCTACAGTTATTTTTAGATATCTGACTTCCCCAAAACAGAATGTGCCTGGCGTAGTGGATGCTAATCACATAAATAATATAAAACTATCCAGACAAACGGACACGCTGCCCCCACTGGCCTGGCACGGTGAACAGCATCAACTCTGGCTGAACCAATCCACGGATAAACTCGGCACTGACCGGTCATCCGGTTGGCAATCTGTCATTCACCACAAAACTAATGCTGAATCAGCGCAGAAGAGAAGAACAAGCACTTTTCTGAATAGGAATGTGTGGTATGACAAAATAACACAGTGGTTCATGAATGATTCGATTCGTGTTATGTGACAAATGAACAAAACACTCGGGAGGTGAACTAATCGTGTGTTTCTCATACTATCTTTGGCTGAATTATAACAAATTCCCAGCTAAAGGAACATTCTCTTTGGCAAGCGTTCTAGCAAGGTTCTCTCAAAGTTATGAACAAACATTCTTTCAGTAACGTTAAGAGCGTTCGTTCAAAGCAATCTGTTTTTTAATAATGTTCTTAAACATTAGCACAAAAACATGATTTATACATCGTTCATGGATTGTTTTTTTCTGAAATGTTTTAATTGGACATTTTTTAAAGCCCCACTGAAGTGCCTTGAAATGTAATGTAATGTCATTTCCACTGAAACAGGAAGATGGGGTGGGACATATGGAACATATCCTCCCCGTTTTTAAAAGAGCCAATAGAGTTTATATCACAGCTCGGCCAGAGCCGTTGAGCTCAGTAAAGCCACTGTTTCCTCCTAATCTTTAACCGTTTCTCCTCCCGATTTCCTCCATAACGCTTTACAATATCATTCTGTGCAGAATACAAACGGGCCCGACTCGATCACATGATCCGCTCTGTGCTGTCGTGTCTCTGGACCGACTCGATCACATGATCCGCTCTGTGCTGTCGTGTCTCTGGACCGACTCGATCACATGATCCGCTCTGTGCTGTCGTGTCTCTGGACCGACTCGATCACATGATCCACTCTGTGCTGTCGCGTGTCGTCTCTGGACCGACTCGATCTCTGGACCGACGTGTCGACCGACTCACATGATCCACTCTGTGCTGTCGTGTCTCTGGACCGTCTCGATCGCATGATCCGCTCTGTGCTCGTGTCTCTGGACCAACTCGATCATGATCCGCTCTGTGCTCTCGTGTCTCTGGAGCGACTCGATCACATGATCCGCTCTGTGCTGTCGTGTCTCTGGACCGACTGATCCGGATCACATGATCCGCTCTGGAGCGATCGTGTCTCTGACTTTCGATGATCCGACCGACTCGATCGCATGATCCGCTCTGTGCTCGTGTCTCTGGACCGACTCTGGACCGACTCGATCGACACATGATCCGCTCTGTGCTGTCGTGTCTCTGGACCGACTCGATCGCATGATCCGCTCTCCGTGCTGTCGTGTCTCTGGACCGACTCGATCACGCATGATCCGCTCTGTGCTGCTCGTGGTCTGGACCGACTCGATCGCATGATCCGCTCTCGTGCTGTCGTGTCTCTGGACCGACTCGATCGCATGATCCGCTCTGTGTGCTCTCGTATCTCTGGACCGACTCGATCGCATGATCCGCTCTGTGCTGTCGTGTCTCTGGACCGACTCGATCTGATCCGCTCTGTGCTCGACCGACTCGATCGCATGATCCGCTCTGTGCTGTCGATCCGTCTCTGGACCGACTCGATCGCATGATCCGCTCCGTGCTCTCGTATCTCTGGACCGACTCGATCGCATGATCCGCTCTGTGCTCTCGTATCTCTGGACCGACTCGATCGCATGATCCGCTCTGTGCTCTCTCGATCCGCTCCGTCTCTGGACCGACTCGATCACATGATCCGCTCTGTGCTGTCGTGTCTCTGGGCCGACTCGATCGCATGATCCGCTCTGTGCTGTCGTGTCTCTGGACCGACTCGATCGCATGATCCGCTCTGCTGTGCTGTCGTGTCTCTGGACCGACTCGATCCCATGATCCGCTCCGTGCTGTCATGTCTCTGGACCGACTCGATCGCATGATCCGCTCTGGATATAGATAGTGCACAATGTGCCATTCACCATGTAGAAAATAGTAAATGTGTGAAGTGACAGACTTCAGCTACAGCGTCTGTTTCTAATGTAGGGGATTCTAGATTCTTCAGATTCTAGAGCGCATTTGATTGAACAGAAAATCTGATGAGTGATGTCATCAAAATCATTGATCCATATTGGTGGAAGCGAGAAACTGTTTTGAAAGCTTATATCTTCTAAATGTGAATTTTGTCATTGTTTTGGAGTGCACTATAAATACACAGATATCAATAAGGCTAACATATTCATTAAAAAAAAGCCAAATTAATTCATGTGGACTTTAAATGTGACAAGTTCCCACTCGTTTCTGGATGTTCAGAAAACATTCCAAAATTATAAAATGGAATGTTTCCTTAACATTCACACAATCAAGAAACTATTTTAAAACATTTAAAAAACGGAATGTTTTTGAACGTCTAGAGAATATTCAGAAATGGCATTT
Organism: Paracanthobrama guichenoti; assembly: GCA_018749465.1. Taxonomy (NCBI): domain Eukaryota; kingdom Metazoa; phylum Chordata; class Actinopteri; order Cypriniformes; family Gobionidae; genus Paracanthobrama; species Paracanthobrama guichenoti. The sequence continues at coordinate 3,128,794 of CM031961.1, forward strand.
TTGTAACTTAATGGGAATGTTAGCAAAACTTTCTTAGAAACATTTTTGCTAGCTGGGCCCCTAATTTGGAATATGATCAAAGATTATGTATGTGAACGTGTACAGGGATTATATTAAAATATAACATTTTTAACTAAAGATTTATTCATTTTGCTAAACGAGACCAAACAAGGGAGTTGGTAAAATGATAGATATGCTAATATATATTATTAGCAGACAAAACATGGTCAACAAGCCACTAAACTTGTCGCTTTTATATAAAATTCATGCAATGTGCAGAAACAACTGTGAATGTGGCTCTTTCAGTCAGTATTTGGAGTCACAAAACTAGTTTTATAAATGACTTTGGTTTTATATTTAGTTTTGTGTGGATTCATTTGTTAGGAATACCTACTAAAAAAAGGTTTTGGGCACCTGATCAGACTGGGAGACCAGCTTAAACTGGTTCAGCTGTATTTAAATATCTGGATTTGAGAAAATGATATATTGAGATATTACAATATCTACCACTACTGTGAAATAAAAATATTCATATAGTGGTATAAGATTTATCATTACATGAGAATACTGGAGTCATGTCAACATAAATACTACATCAAATATTAAATGAAGTTCTGCATTCATGCTTGGTGAGCAATTTAGCATTGTAATCTGAGATCATATTATCTAATCTACACTGGTTAAGTCCACAAACACGTCATTCCCTGGAGATACTGGCAAATTAACAAAGGCTTGAAACCTCCACACGGAGAGACTCACAGCCTTGAGACGACGTCTAGAAGGACCCGCAGGTGGACGGCCTCCACGAAATATGATCTATAACACACACTGGCGTCTGATCAGCAGCGTCTGGGCCTCTCGGCGGAGGAAACGAAACCTATTCCCAGACTCTCGCTGCATATAATTCAGGAGTCCTGAAAAATCACCCTCGCTGACCTGTGGCGAAAAACCAGAAGAGAGAGAAAACAAACTCCAAACACTCTTCAAGAAACACCATGTTTAATTAAAAGGTAACTGGTCTCTGAAATACAACTGGTAAAGGTTTCACAAGTCAACAGGCTAAGGTAAAAAAAAGAAAAGAAAAGACGTTTACAATGGTGGGTGGCGATGGCAGCAAAAAATCTGGATAAAACGCTTCGGAAAAGGGTTTAAAAAAAACATCAGGAGGTGCAAGTGAAGGACAGACGTCTGCAGCTTTGTTTCATGTCTTGTTTCCTTTGGCACGGCCCAATGTCGGACATTTGTTTCATTTCAAATTCAGCTTCCTTGTCCAAGGATTAGCGGTTGGGCTTGATTTGCTGTGGGGCACCAACAGAGGCCGATACGGAAACGGGCCTTTCCGAGCGCTCTCAGTTTTGGGTTTGAAACCAAACCTGTCTCTCTTTTTACAGTTACTGTGAACTCCAGTCCAGTGGGAATCTACGAGCGGCTGGATGTATTTTCTTCTAACATAAAAAAGGCAAAACATAGCTCAAACACATATTATAATGACATGTTCAATATCAGATCAGGCACTTGATTCCTGCCAGCAACATGTTGATGTCCTCAAGAGAGCAGCGAGTCTAAAAAACCTCATTGAGTTGTAACTGGGGTGTAATTTCTGGGTTAGCAAACTCGAGGTTGTGGCTGTTTCTGTTTCGTTCTCTAGGTGAAAAGACGAACTGTTCCGTCGGCCCCTGAGGAAAACACCCAGGGTTGAGTCGGGTGGAAGGTCACATCGAGGACCCCGAGGTCATGAGTGATGGTGTGACCTTTTAGAACCTTCACTGGAACAATCAGAGGATTCTGCAGCAAGTCACTGTAGAATAAACACACACACATTAGAAGGGTTAGAATGATTCAGAACAGGTTCGGAATAATGATTTTCATGATGTTTGGCTCCACTAACAGTTCTTGAATATCTGAATTATTTTCTGCCAATGGACATTTCTTCATCTATGAGCACTTTTATGAACCTGGGGTTGATTTTTATTAAAGCAAACAGATTTTTTTTTTATTATATGAAGGTCATATTAAAAACAACTTTGAAACATTTATTTTAGCTACTTTTTAATTGTCTTTTATGTACACTTTCTTTTGAAATAATATAAAAAAGGTATATATAAAATTTATTTCCATCCATCATTTGCATCACAAATTTAACAATTTGAACAAAATTCAGTTTTAGCCCTTTTCAAAAGTTAGTATGCTTGTTTCAGAGACATCACTCCAAAATAAAATCAATAAAACGCCACTCATCAAGTAATTTAACTTTAACACATACACTTATCTATTAAAGCTGAAATAAAGTAGAATAGGATATGATCTACCTTAGGAAACTAGTCTATTTTTAGACCAGTCAACCAACCTGTATCTTAGTACAAACCCGATTCCAAAAAAGTTGGGACAGCGAATAAAAAAGGAATGCAATAATTTACATATCTCATACACTTATATTTTATTCACAATAGAATATAGATAACATATCAAATGTTGAAAGTGAGACATTTTGAAATGTCATGCCAAATATTGGCTCATTTTGATTTCATGAGAGCTACACATTCCAAAAAAAGTTGGGACAGGTAGCAATAAGAGGCCGGAAAAGTTAAATGTACATATAAGGAACAGCTAGAGGACCAATTTGCAACTTATTAGGTCAATTGGGAACATGATTGGGTATAAAAAGAGCCTCTCAGAGTGGCAGTGTCTCTCAGAAGTCAAGATGGGCAGAGGATCACCAATTCCCCCAATGCTGCGGCCAAACATACTGGAGCAATATCAGAAAGGAGTTTCTCAGAGAAACACTGCAAAGAGTTTGAAGTTCTCATCATCTACAGTGCATAATATCATCCAAAGATTCAGAGAATCTGGAACAATCTCTGTGTGTGTAAGGGTCAAGGCCGGAAAACCATACTGGATGCCCGTGATCTTCGGCCCTTAGACCGCACTGCATCACATACAGGAATGCTACTGTAATGGAAATCACAACATGGGCTCAGGAATACTTCCAGAAAACATTGTCGGCTAAAACTCTATAGGTCAAAAAAGAAGCCATATCTAAACATGATCCAGAAGCGCAGGCGTTTTCTCTGGGCCAAGGCTCATTTAAAATGGACTGTGGCAAAGTGGAAAACTGTTCTGTGGTCAGACCAATCAAAATTTGAAGTTCTTTTTGGAAAACTGGGACGCCATGTCATCCGGACTAAAGAGGACAAGGACAACCCAAGTTGTTCTCAGCGCTCAGTTCAGAAGCCTGCATCTCTGATGGGATGGGGTTCATGAGTGCGTGTGGCATGGGCAGCTTACACATCTGGAAAGGCACCATCAATGCTGAAAGGGATATCCAAGTTCTAGAACAACATCTGCTCCCATCCAGACGTCGTCTTTCAGGGAAGACCTTGCATTTTCCAACATGACAATACCAGACCACATACTGCATCAATTACAACATCATGGTTGCGTAGGAGGAGGATCCGGGGACTGAAATGGCCAGCCTGCAGTCCAGATCTTTCACCCATAGAAAACATTTGGCGCATCATAAAGAGGAAGATGCCACAAAGAAGACCTAAGACAGTTGAGCAACTAGAAGCCTGTATTAGACAAGAATGGGACAACATTCCTATTCCTAAACTTGAGCAGCTTGTCTCCTCAGTCCCCAGACGTTTGCAGACTGTTAGAAAAAGAAGAGGGGATGCCACACAGTGGGAAACATGGCCTTGTCCCAACTTTTTTTGAGAAGTGTTGATGCCATGAAATTTAAAATCAACTTATTTTTCCCTTAAAATTATACATTTATACATTTAAATATTTGACATTTGAAACTTCCACATCATTGCATCCTGCTTTTATTCACAATTTGTACAGTGTCCCAACTTTTTTGGAATCGGGTTTGTAAAGTAGTCTATTTTTAGACCAGTCAACCATCCTGTATCTTAATAAACTAGACAATTTTTTAGACTAGTCAACCATCCTGTACCATCCCAACAGAATTTTTTTTTTCCCCCTAACAAAATGTGGTGAGAACTGCTGGCCGGTATGAGGGCCATAAAGGCCATAAAACAGTGAATTCTGGAAATATGGTTTGCTGTATATGCATCAACAGTTTGACTGGGGAAAGTAAGAAGTGGAAAAATAACATGACATCCTGAGTTTGAGTTTAAAGAGATCTATTAAGGCCAGCTGATGAAGGGTTTTCATCCAGATCTGGCTTGCCCTCTACCATACACGGATCATTAGCTCCGCTCAAAGAGCGTTCCTGACCGTACTGCCGGAATGATAGTCTAGCCCTGCAGAAACACTGGACACATGCCCGACAGACAGACAGACAGAAGAACAAGAACGAACCACATAGAGTTAAGAGTGATCACCACACTACTCACACTATTTGTGCAGTACGTACTGCACACTGTACACAGTATGCAAGGTTTCTATATGCATGGAATAGCTGGAAGACACTTAGGGCGTTTTCACACCTGGTTCATTTGGAACCTGGTGCATTTTTTCCCCTTAGTTCGGATCGTTTAGGCAAATGTGAACAGAAATCGCACTCGGATCCACACCAAAACAATCGCTCTGAGATCACCTGAACGAGGTGGTCTCGGCCCGACTGAAAATGAAGTCAATCTGAACAGAAAGCAATCTGACCCAACGGACCAACAAACATAATTCATAATGGGAAAAGTGTTGTATAAAAAGCAGCAGTGTCTGATTCTGTGAGTGAACACTACAACTCTTCATCTGGGCAATTGCTCTTCTCCATGAATGTTGAATGCTGTCCGGACGAAGCCTTGATTCCCGCTCTAACTGCATCATAAATTAATATATAATTGATCAGTTAGAGTGAGAATGAAGTGCTGAGTCTCAGCAGCCACAAAAAGCTCACAGAGTGAACTTGTCATTCATCTTGATGGATGACGCAGAGGAAACTCTGACCAATAAGAGCACAGCTTTACTCACATGTGACTTGCATAAACAAAATAAATTTTGGTATGCTTTAAAATGGTCCCTTGTGAAAGTGAACCACATTTTAAGTCCCTGTTTCGGAACAAAGCAAGCGATCTACAGGTCTGAATACACCCTAAAACATGCACTATACAACCAGAGCACAGAGTACATTTTCCCACAATGCAATGCACTTTCCTATTCCAGTGTGAAGAATAAACCTGATTTTTTTTTTACGATTTTCTTTCCTCATTTGATTGGACTGTGCAGTTAAAACATTTTATACACAAAATTAGATAATTTATTAATGCAATTTCATCTTCATAAAACTCGAATGAATCTGATCAGACTGTTCCGAGGTTTCAGACACTATTTAAATATTAATAAATATGAACTTAATATATAGATCATGACTGGACGCCACTCACTGAATTAACACATGAGATATAGTTTGAAAACATTTAAATGCATGCCATTGTATTATATTTATTTAGTAATATTTATATTTAACTAGTTGGCAGTACACATAAACATTACATTGTAAAATGCATCATTGCATACGGTATAACATCGTAATGTATTGATTTATAAATATTAAGAATTAAATGTATTATACATTTTAAAATGCCAGTAGTACACAGTACACAAGTTTTTAGTATTTAAAATCACAGCATACAATTGTAATTTATCAATATTTATATATTTTAAATAGTTAGTAGTACACATACTACACACACTATACACAAGTATACAACGTAGGTTGTGTTCAGAACAGAATATGAGCTTATTAGCCTTTGATTTTAAAAAAATATTCATTGAAACGTGTATGAATTATTACACCATGAACCTTTCAAACAGTATTACACTTCACTGTCACATGAGCTAATTTCAGAGTTTTGGCAGTCCACTAAAACAATGAGCCACAAAATCACATCTGATATTAATTACAGTTCATTTGTCACACTGGAAATGGTAAGTCAAGTTGAGTGCATTGCATTGTGGGATACAGTATTCCTTGAAATATACTGAATACTGCACATATCCAGGTATAATATGCATAAATAAAATTAGCTTACAGCATACAGTAGGCATACTATTTACTGCAGCAACAGTATGAATTATTAGGTAGTACACAACCATAGAACGGAGAGATTAGAGAATTAAAAAAGAAAGAGCAACATTAGGAAAACGATGAGGAACACGATCAGACTCACTTGTAGACCATCCCGTGACAGACGATCACACTGCCATCATCAGAGCCGGACGCGAACAGCGGGTAGTGGTTGTGGTAGGCCACGCTCCTCAGAGCCTTCTTGTGATGCCTGCGTGGACAGAGACATAAGACAGACCCGTCAGCAGAGGGACGTTACACAGAACCGCTCCACGTCCCGAGAGGAGACATTCATTCCTCTGACAGCGCCAGCATTAGCAACAATTTCCCTCGAGTCTGACCCAGACTGCCCAAATTATAAAAACCTGCTTGTGCTGACTCACCGGAGAACTTTGTACGGTTTCGTGGACAAGTCCAGATCGAACCAGGCCAGACGACAGTCGTAGCTACCGCATATCACGTTGTCACCTATGGAAAATGTTTAAGAGAGGAGAAACGAATCACATCTGACTTGCAGAGACTGGTCACTGATGTCACATTACTTTTGAGAAACCAAGATGCAGATTCAGCCAGAACTTTCCTCTGGTCAACTCCAAACACTCACTTTTATATAATATACTCTAACTGGCAGAAGAACGTGCCAGTTTTCATTTTAAAAGGTTACCGTAAAACGTTACCGTTCATAATCGTTCACCCAGAAATGAATTTCTTCTCATTTATTCAGTCATCTCATTCCAGACCCATATATCTTACTTTCTTCACACAAAAGTATTTTTAAAAATCTCCAAGCCTACGCTGGATCTCTAAAGCTCCCAAAAGGACAAAAGAGCGCCGTTAAAAGTATCCACGTGACTCGAGTCATCTGAAGTCATTCGACAGCTTCGTGTGAGGAACAGAGCGACACTTACATCAGCATTCACTCAAATCTTCCCCTCCGCTGTAGCTCTCAAATCTTTATGCATTACATCTGACAAACTTTCCATCGTCACATTTTTATGGCCATTTTGAACCGATGCAAATAAAATGTTCAAAATGCACAAAGCGCAAGCTTGAGGTAAGCAGACAGGAATAAACTAAGATGGTAACACATTTACGTATTCTTTGATGCACGTCAAAAAAAGTCATGGTATATGTGACATTCATAAGTAGGGCTCTGATTTCCGGCGATGCAGAAAATGCGGAATAGAGTCGTAAATTAGGTGTCAAAAAAGGTGTCATTTCAAGGAATTTGTCCATTTTTTTTAATGAATAAATAATAGCAGGTCAGTATATTTAAATCAAATCGTGATATAGACTAGTGTCTGTGAATAATAAACAGAAAAAAGATCCTGCATTCACCACACACACACACACACACACACACACACACACACACACACACACACACACACACACACACACACTGAAGCATGCGTGACGCTCGCAGCGTTTTCAGCCTCTGCTGTCTCACTGCATGAGGACATGAATGCATGAACTTCATCTCTTCATGAGCATTTTACCGTCATCTCATAACCGCACAGAAACTCAATGGACTTCACGGCAACCCGTCAAAATAAAAGTTCAGTTCAACTTGAAGAAATCGTGACAGAAATATATTACTGCTGTACAGTAGAACAGTAGTTGAACTGTATAAGTTTCATGTGTCAGTTAATTAGACATGCTTTTTGATTACTAAAATGTTATTTAACCTTTAAAATGAAGCACAAAAAAAAAAAAAAAAAAAAAAAAAAAAAAAAAAAAAGAGACAGACAGAATCCAGAAAAATAAAAATGGAATTTGGAACAAATAAAACTGGTTTCATAGGGTCCTATATAAAGCATCTGCTACTAATTGCTTGCAAACATGAGGCTCGTCATGGACATGATGTTCCATTTAATAAAAGAGCCACATTGACTTATTTCCTTTTCTGCTTTTTTTGCACAAATTAGGGTTGTTAACTTAAACTAAAGCCAAAAGTTAATAAAAGAAAAGAAAACAAGAAATTAACTAACAGAAATAAAATGAGTTGAAGTGCTAAAATTTACTGCTGCTCTGTGAAAGCAAGCGAAATAAATAAACATCCAAATATACAAACCAACCCTACATAACTGTATCTTATGGATCATTTTATAATATTGAAGTTTTAATCTTTAACAATAAAATGTATGAATTTTACATTTGAAAATGTAAAAATGAAGTGCATCACATTGATCATTGCACTGATCCCCAATAAAACGGCCGGATTTTGTCAAGCCACATGTAATTACATGTAAAACAGAAGCTCTGACATTATCCAAAGCTAGAACATTTGTGCTTCACTGAAGAAAGAAAGAGTTTATGAATGAAATGAGAGCGAGTAAATCAACCCTTTCAGAAACGCCCGGTTACGCACCTCCCGGGTGGACGGACATGCTTGAAATCCATTTGCAGTTGGCCATCAGCTTCTTGGTGAGCTCCTGTTTGATGAGGTTGTAGACTCGCACGTAGCGCTGCGTGGCCACGAAGAAGTACGGCCTGACGGGGTGGAAGGACACGCACTGCACCAGACCCTTGTTCTTACGGAAGGGGTTCTGCGTCCGGCGCTTGCTCACCTGGTGGATGACCACCTGGAGGTTGCTGCTGTTGTCAGGCATGACGCACGCCAGGTAGTCGCCTTTCCCGTGCCACGTCACCTGCCTCACAGCCTTCAGAGAGAGACGAGAGAGAGAAAGCGGGTGGCTGGAGGTCAGAGGTCAAAGTCATTCTGTGGTAAATCCGCAGACGATTAATCCAATTATAGCCTCAAAGAAACGTTGGGACTAAATTTACTGCCGTTATTAACACCGGCTCGGCCTTTGCCAGTCTGCCAACGCGTGTCGCTGCTTTGCTTTTTCCAGTAGTTTTAATTGGACACTAGAGGCGTCTTAAATTTCTTTCCATCTCAGGAAAAAGACGACCACAGGCTTGTGGCTTCTGCCAATAGTTAAAAGCCTCTGGCTGCCGCTCACGTGAAGGACGGACGGACGCTCTCAGAGGGGATACATGAGAGAAAGACATTTTCATTTCTATTGTTAACTGGAAAATACAGAATTGAGCAGAAGACAAATTTGCCTGGCTAATGGTTATCGTGATGTCACTCCTGCAAATATATTAATAAGAATTAACAGCAACACTTTACCATAAGGTCTGTTTGTATGTTTTCATTACCTTGGGGTGTTTGAGGACGAGGCGGTGACCCTGCTCGTGACCTTCGCCCTCTGAGACGGCCCACTGAACAGGCTGATCCTTGGCTTCCTCTGGCTCCTCATAGGAAGAGATCAGCTGATCCGTAGCGGAGCACAGCAGCCGGTCGCCCAGACCAGAGTTCAGGAGGAGAACCGTGTCATCACTGCACACAAACATCCTGTTAAATCTGATCCATCACTCCGCCTGTTCATCTGTCTAACCATATAACCATCTCTCTTCATCTCGCTCTCTATCTATCTCTCTCGCTCTCTATGGTTGCCACCTTCAGTGTGGCAAAATAAGGGACACCCATTCATGACAACCAGACCCATCCCCTCTGATAATATATAGAATATTATATTAATATATTACCCATTAAAAACAATAGGCCTAAGTTATACGCACAGATGTGTCTGTCACTGCATGCTGCTTTAAGTCAGACAGCCTGAGCAACTGAAACGCTTCTCTACAAAGTGTGCAGTTCGTCTGAGGTTCATCATGAGTTACTGGACAGACCTGTTAATACTTACTTTCTATATCTGGAGATCCTTTTGCGTTCAAACGGTGGACGTGAGCTCGCCATGTTTTTAAAAAACCGTGCAAGTTTGCGGCGCGTGTTCTCGAGAGAGACTCAAGCGCTAAAAACGCAATTACGCACAAATGAGCTTCTCTACTGCTTACTGTGAAAATTATTTCTTTATATTTGCTATTAGTATTCTCCACACTACAAAACCCTTAGGTGTTTATTGAACTATGTGTGGACCCATGAAAAACACAGGACAAATCGTGCCCTGTATCAAACCAATACGCGATTTGTCCCGTATTTTAAATAGGTCCACACGTGGATTGAGTAACACTGTATTTACAGGTCAATATGCCTGTAAACACGGGACGATTCCGTATTTCACAGGACGGGTGGTAACCCTACATCTGTCTGTCTGGCCATCCAACCTAGCTATTTATCGAACATCTATTAACTAACCAATCAACATCACAATGTTTATCTATGCATTGTATCAAACACTGTTTATCTAACTTGCCTTCCTAACCATATAATCAACCAAGCAAGCAACTAACAAATTAATGAACAAAAGCTGGCTAAATAATAACGAATACTAATTTATATACTAATAAATGTTCCTTCCTAGGATCATTAAATTCTTGTAAACGTGTTACTCATTTATCATTTTCATAATTGGTCTTTCCTGATGCTAACTAAATGAAGTGCAGCTGTAAACCATCCAAACTTATGCTGCAAAATAATAAACAGCCCATAATGAAGTTCACAAAACATACAGATGAACATCAAATACATTTTCAGATGGAGATAATGAGAGAAAAAGGAGGCGGGGCTTACTAGCTGACAGCGACCAGACAGACGGAAGGATTGGGATTCCAGGCCACGCACTTCACGGCCCCGCCCACTTCCACGGTCTTCAGGCAGCGCGCCGTACTGACCTCCCAGAACCGCACCGTACAGTCATCAGAGCCTGAGGTCAAGGGGTCAAAACAAACACTTCAACACAAACATATTAAAACTACTGATCTATACAGCATTCTATAATGTTTGGGAATGAAATGCATTAAGAGTAAATGTCTGGATGCGGACAGCTCTCAGGCCCAGCGGTCTCCAGCACAACAAAAGCGCTCTGTCAGCTCGACGGCACTTCCTCTCTCATCGGCACACATGGAGGATAACTCATCCTCGCTCGAACAACCACTATGACACATACAGCAGCACTTTGGCATGAGCGAACAGTAATAATACTAGATTACTGAAGGTGACGGAGACAGAGAAGTCGTTTTTTTTTTAAATATATGTGCACTACTGCTGTTAGACGTCATTATTCAAAACGATGTCCACTGAACGCATACGGTGAGTCTAATAATGAAGAGCTGATAGTAAGTGTTAACATAGGGGTATAGCGGTATACCGGTAGCAAAAACAAACTACATGTATAATATAATTATCTTGTACAGTAAACATTATTTTATACAGTAAACGACTTGATTGAAAAGTGGACAAATTAACCATAAATGCTCTAAGCAGCACAGAACAGCAGGAAATTTAACCAAAATACTCATATTTCCCCATTTGAAAGCAATTACAATAACATCATACTTTCATTCTCTTTTTAATCACTGTTGTTCATAAAACATAAATAATATTAAGATATCACTCATCCAAGTATGATTTAAACTGATAATTGAAAAGAAATGTTAAATTATTTTTCCAAGAAGCACCATGTTCAAAAAGTAAACTGTAAACTTCCTTTATATAATATAAATCACAGGACATATCCCATATCCATATAATGAAGGCGTATAATTATAACATCAAAATAAATCTGGCATAATCTTGACATTATTTCTCTTTAGATTCCATGAAACATCCTCTTATCGAACAGTAAACGGCTCCGTTTCACAGGACAGATGGGAAACCCCCTCCTCGTATTGGCCACACATCGAAAGCTGCCGTAAAATCTCATTTGAACTTTTATACCTGCATGCTTCATAAACGCAGGAAAAAAACAACACGGGGGAAACGGGCCGAGCCCGGAGGGTGGAGTGTAATAACTCCAAAAGCCATAATCACTTTTTAAGTATTGAGCTGTATGGCGACAGATATAGCAGGAGGGACGGGCTCTGCGGCGGACACCCGCTGGCGGTCAGAGAGGCCTGTCTGGAGTGCACAGATGTGTGTGTGTGTGTGTGTGTGTGTGATGCAGGGGACACCAAGACTTTCCTGCACACGCTCAAACATGGACTATGACTATAAATAAATGGGAATGACGGTAATATTTGCCTTTATGGAGGGAAAAAGCAGCAATAATGTTAAAAGTCCATTTTATAGGACAGTAATAGCACTTTGAGACTGTAATGTGTCCCAAAGGATGACAGAAATGAGATGTTAAAGTCAACAAGAAACAGCATTTGCAACCCATTTTACTTCCATAACGTGACATTTTGGAGTGAAATAGGATATTCAAGAAGGGAAAAATTAAGTCTATTAAAGAACAGGACTTGAATTTATCAGTAATTGCTCGTCAAAAGTGGGAATGGAGCCCGACCTGAATGAAAGCTTACTACAACTGTTCACAATTGATCAAAATCAAAAGTATTTAGGCGAAACGGTGTAATTTTAAATCCATGTTGACTTCGTGTAACACTTGCACGGCTATTTTTAAGTCTATAATGGTTGAACAACTACAAACTTGAACGGTCATGTCATGACCACTTTTTGATCTACTTCCCATAGTTTGTATCCGGAAACACCCCGGTATGACAAGAGTTTCTCACACAGTGTTGTGTAGCATGTTTTTGGGAGCGTATGGATGTTCGGCACAAGCACTTCCTGTGGTTAAGCAAGGCTCTGATCTCCTTCAGCCGCTCTTAATTTGTAGCTGTGTTTTTGGACCCAGCCCAAGAGATTCATTTTTATTTTAAACTCCAGCTTTATAAAATGCATCCAATGTTCATGCTGACATTCAATCCCCACGTTTCTTCATAAATCCGTGTTAATTACAGACCGGTGTAAGATTTGTGTTCTTAAAGAAATGAACGTATATTCAGCAAGGTGACATTCAAAAAGTGTAACTTTTTTAATGTCACAAATGATTTCGATTTCAAATAAATGCTGTTATTTTGAACTTTCTATTCATCAAAAAAATCCTGAAAAATTACCAGTTTCCACAAAAATATTAAGCAGCTCAAATGTTTTCAACATTTGCTGTTTCCATCCAAAGTTGCAAATTGAACCTATCCAACAAAATAGGAATATCTCAAAAAAGAGTTTCCATCCCATGTGAATAGTCACTTCCTGGGAAATTGGAGCAAAATATCTAGTAATGAATTTTTTTCCCCCTCCATCATAAAAGACTTGCGCCTCAGAGCGCGCAGATGAAACGCAATAAGCGCTGTCATGTTATCTTGCGTTTGGATGGTGTTTGGGAACGTAATCATGTGAGACTCTTCTGGGAGAGAATCAAACAGTCATTTTGATGTCTCTGGCTCAGAAATGTAAAAATGATCAAACCAACATTCAAGATGCTGTGCGATGCGATGGGTCCGCTGGTTAATCCAGTTATCCAATCACATCCTCTGTTGAGGCAAAGTCACGTGAATGCAAACGTGATTCCATCTTAGTCTATGCACATAGGAGTGCATAGGTTTTTTAGGGGTATAGAATTTATCCAGTATCTTAGCGTGTCCATCCAGTGTATTTTTTTATGCAAGATCTCAAAATGTGCATAAAAATAGAATGGAAGGAAACATAGCTATTGATGATAATACAAAATGAGCAGCAAATCATCATATCAGAATAATTTCTGAAGGATCATGTGACTCTGAAGACTGGAGGAATGATGCTGAAAATTCAGCTTTGATCACAGGAATAAATTGCATTTTACAATGTATTACAATATCATTTTTCTTACATTTTTAAAATGCTGAGAATTAGAGACTTTTTCCCAAAATCATTTAAAAAATCTTGACCCTAAACTTTTCAACAGTATATATTATACAGCAGCTAGCCACAAGTTTTTACAATGGTTTTAAATAATACAAAATAATGAATTTATTAAGCAGAAACACTCAACCTAAACAACTTCTAAATATTTGAGATCCCTTATATATGGTAAAATCACATCCATGCACAACCTCTGATGACACACAGTATTCAAAACACTCAAATAAAGAGTCTCCAGAAACCGAGGTCTGAACATGCGGATCACAGCGAGTTCATGGTGTCCTGAGTGACAGTCAAGCTTCCGTTTATAATGTCACCGCTCGTCTTCGTTTCGCCACATCACTAGTGAGGAATGCCAGATTGAGGCCATGATCGGAGCTCCGTGAACGTAAACATGTACACAGTCGAGTAACCTCAGGCCGTCCTCACCGCATTCTCACATGCCGTAGACTGCAATCTGACTGTAGCGCAAAAACTGTAACTGTAGGTTTCACGTGCTGTAATTGCAGCGTTTTTGGTTTGCAAGACTGTAAACCAAATACTTGTGCGATTCTCATCACTGCTGCATTTTTGAAGTCTTTAGAAAAAAATGACAAATCTTCACATCTTCTAAAAATGTTCTCTTCAAATGTAGGAATTTCCATTTGTTCGATTGCTATCGTCTGAACACTTAGTAACGTTACGAGTTACAAGCCAAAGTATGTATAAAGCTTACATTTCCATGTCAAAATTTGAGGTCCCACAAGGAAGTATTACGTTTAAGAATTTAATAAATGTTACAAAACAATTCAACTTCAAATAAATGTTCTTTTGCACTTTCTATTGATCAAATTCTGAATAAAAAGCATCAAAGTTTCCATAAAAATTAAGCAGCTTAACTCTTTTACCACTGATATAATAATCATAAATGTTTTTGAGCATCAAATCCTCATATCAGAGTGATTAGTGAAGGATCATGTGACACTGAAAACCGGAGGAATGATGATAAATACAGCTTTGATCACAGGAATAAATTACATTTTACTACATATTCAAATAGCAAACAGTTGTTTTAAATAGGAATAATATTTCGCAATTTTCCTGTATTTTTGATCAAATAATTGCAGTCTTGGTGAGCAGACGAGAACAAAAAAAAACACACACACACACAAAAAAAACTTATCAAACCCAAACTTTTGAATGTTAGAGTATGGTTATAGATTTGATCAGATCACTAACCCTAAAGAACCAACTTACACTAGAGTATAAGCGATGCTTGACCTAGTAAACTCCACCAACAAGAACAAAAACGAATTGCTGGAGTTTCCTGAAATTTGCTGGCATTTATAACTAATTAGTCCAGTGTTTACAACCATTGGCTGTACAATCTTCTCCCAATAAGACTTTCCGACTTGCAAAACCCAAATCAGCAAATGCAAAATGGCAAAACCCAGCATGCAGAGCATGAACAAAGACCTGGGACAAAAGACTCACTAGTGCTTTGTCATCAGCGCCCAACCCATTGATATGGAAGAAATTATCTCTATTAAAACACACACACACACACACACACACACACACACACACACACTAACTAAACTAACCAAAGGAAAGTTGGGCCGGCCCAAGGCGAGAAGGGTTGTGATGCTTGGGAGGTTGTCAACTGCCATTTTTTACTGTGGGAAAGGGCATTTTATTACTGCTTTAATATATTTTATAGCTAGACAAAAGAGCAACCCCTCACTGTAGTGGTTTTGCATATGCACTTTATGAAGTTCTTTGTTATGGACGGCTGAGCAGATATTGCCACTAAACTGCAACCAGCCCCCATCTGCATGCTTTCTATCACTACTTTTACACTCTTTCCCCTGCTTATCTGCCTTATTTGAACGCCAGCTACAATGCATTCTGGGAACCTATTGCCATTCTGCGTCTGAAAGGCTGGTATTGTTACCTGGATCACCTCATTCAAATCAGATGGGCAAATCCGACCACATTTTCATACTGTACGAATATCATTTGGTTTCTGTGGATTTGGCCGCACCGTTTCCATCGGTAACCCTGAGTGAAATTGACTGCTTGCGTTATTAAAATGATGCTTTCTACTCGCTTCGTTCGAGTAATTTATATCCCCCTTGAGTTAATAGCAGTCAGATGGCGGCCCTACTGAGGGAATACTCGGGATTATAGCATGCATTTATGTATCTAAAGGACCTCAAACCTAAAATATGGATAATGATCAACAGACTGCACTCGGGAGAGGCCTTTCCTCCATTGTGAATGAAATCTTTTTATACCAACACACATTCTCACAGAACTGGAATCACATTCACATTTTCTCTTTATAATGGGGAAAATCGAGATTTAGAAAGTGTTTGTCAAGCATTCAAAATGACAAATAACTCAAGACGGACACGACAACAAATCCCGAAGCAGCTAACAATAAAGCAAGGCTGCCAAAACCCATAAAAACACAACTGAAATCCATCTAGAAGGGGGGAAAAGAGATCTGTCACGAGTGGATCGTGATTGATTTATCCGCGCTGCGGAGCGCCAGTGAATATGGACATTTCAGGCGCGTCTGTGCTCATCCTGGCTCTGCCCGAACCCGCAGGCCTTCCCTAATCTCTCTCTTCTCCGAACGGGTCGCACGTCTCACTCCGCCAAGTGCTATGACATCATGGCGGGTGAGTGAGGAATGATTTCAGCAGCTTGTTAGCTACCGCTGAGGTAAGAGCGCTCAGACTTCACCTCAAACGCTCCAACAACACCTCAGATACAGAGCAGGGGACGCAGTCACAATGATCAGAAATATTTAATGAAAATCATTTGACAAAAATCACACACACACGAAAACACACTTATATTCACAATATAGCCAGGCCTTGAGTGCCTTAATGCTTTAAAAACAGTTACTATATAATATTAAAAACATTAGAAAATTATATACACAACTATGGAATTAATAAATAAATAAATAAATAGACACATTCATATTAATAGTAAAATTTTATAATTTATTAAATTACTATGAATATATACGTAGTAATTTAATAAAAATTACTTAACTGCAATAATTATAAGCTATATTTAAAATATAAAAATAAAATGTCTGTATTAAATACATCTGTATATATTAAAAATTAAGTTATTAAATTATAAATTACTGTATTTTGTGAATAATTGTAAAAGAAATTAAATTACTATGAGTAATTTATATATATATATATATATATATATATATATATATATATATATATATATATATATATATATATATATATATATATACATATATATATACACATATACATACACATACATATATACATACATACACACACACATATTTATTACTATATGTATATACACAGATGCAATTAATACAGATATATTTAATTACTTCTATAAACTTTTTAAATGATAAATAATGAAAAAAATGATAAAAATATATCTGTATTGTGTCTTCAATCCATCTGTATATATAGATATCTATACAGCACAGCATTGATGGCAGAAATCCCCCATTCAAGCGCCATGTGTCAGAGTACATGCAGTAACCACTGAGCCACGGCTGAAACAAGATCTTTAGATTATCACGCTGTAAAATATCTGCCTAAAATCAGGGTGTGTGATGAACAGGAAAAGACGAGACTCACCGGATACAAGCCACTGTCCACTGGGAGAAACGCTGATGCTCCGGACCAGACTAGAGTGTCCGCGGTACACCTGTCAGACACAAACGACACACGTCAACACAACATACAGACACCGCAGACAGAGCGAGATCACTCGAGGACACGCTCGAGACTCTATTATTTCACATTAGCCCATTACCAACTAACATGGGTGATTTATTAAATTTTTTTTGTTCTTCTACAGCCCAGTCCAAAAGAATGACAGACAAACCCTGTTTCATGTCTGCAGTTTTACAGCCACGGCTGTCTGAAAACGCCACGGTTTCAACAACACAAATATTCATCTTCTGATCTTTTTCACCCACGCGGTACAGTAAGTAATACGGTTTCCTGTCTCAATAAAATCAAAGCTCACTGTCCTGCCATTATAAAGTCTGGTCCAGAAATATCATGAGTTTCTGATCTACACGCTGCCATCATCAGAATCAGGCTGTAAAAACTGATCCCAGTCCAGCTCAAGACTGCCGTACCAGAGACTGTGTGGTTGGGAAGGGCTGCAGGTCTTTGGGTTTGGGAAGTTTGGGAATCAGGTCTTCTGGGTTCACATTCACCTGGACAAAGACATAAGAACAGGGCAACACTGTAGTTAAAACAGATTAAGACATGTAACGTTTTTCAAGAGATAATGAAGGGCAGTGCTCAGTTTCATCATTTCAGTGTAACTGGATTGTGAAAGGTTAACCTGTTAATATTAACATGTTTATGTAATAATAATAATAATAATAATAATAATAATAATAATAAAAACTAATTTTGGGGAGAAAAGAAAGTATTATATTTTGATAAAAAGTAAACTTTAAAGTGTAATTAATGTATGCATTTATAAGACAATAATGTGCATTAATCATGCATACTGAGCGCTTGATTAGAAGAGTAAATATTATTAAAAACTAAATAATTTTCAATTTGTCCTAAAGAAGTGCATTTCTGATAAACAAATTATGAAATTGGACAAAATTAACAATTAAATAGTTACATATTTATCTTATTTATATGCAATAAAAAAATAAAAATAAATTATTTCTAAAAAAAAAATGTATAGACAACTTGTGGGTGTGTGTATATATGATTTTGTTTTTGAAAGCATTTATTTA
This sequence comes from Paracanthobrama guichenoti, assembly GCA_018749465.1. Lineage (NCBI taxonomy): Eukaryota > Metazoa > Chordata > Actinopteri > Cypriniformes > Gobionidae > Paracanthobrama > Paracanthobrama guichenoti. The sequence continues at coordinate 3,147,247 of CM031961.1, forward strand.
ACCTGTAATATTGTGAGATATTATTACTTAAAATAAACCTTTTCTGTGAATATAAATGCAATTTATTCCTGTGATCAAAGCTGAATAAAAGTGCAAATTTCTTTGCAAATCTTACTGATCTCAAACAGTTGAACAGTAGTGCATGTAATGGTATTTCATCATTCATAACTCTGAAGGGTGCCGTTTCTGTACCACTGATGTCACCAAACATTGTTAAATATGGACTGTAGAGTTAGTTTGTACGGGACAGGCTGTAGAGGCATCTCACCCTCATCTTACGCTGACGGGGACACAGGTACAGGTCGAGGCAGCGCTCGAAGCGCTCGTGAATGAAGCGCGAGTATGCGGGAACGGCCCGCAGGCAGGCGAACTTCTGCGGCAGGAAACTCAACTTCCTGTCCTCGGGGTCCTGCTGCTCCCATGCCAGTCTCTGAACAAAACACACAGAACAAACGTTATGACAACTCTGACAAAAGCCGGACTAAGAACAGGTGCAGTCAAAATTGGGGTCAAAATTTGGTTGTATATAGAGATTAACTTGCAGAGGGGATGCACGTGTTCCCACGAAGTTAAGTATAGTATGTAAAACATACGCAAATGACTTACAGGCAAATTGTACAGGCCTAATGGAGACGGAGCTGGAGGCACAGGTGTGAAATGATCTTGGCATTTAGCCAGTGGCATTTTAAAGGAAGAGTTCTTCATTTACTCAAACTCATGTTGTGCTAAACCTGCATGTATGCGTCTGCAAAATTTTTATACACTGACATTATAAATGAATGTATTTAGATTTTATATAAAAGACAGATGGAGTGCAACCGTGAAAGACCGTGAAAATTTTATGCATTCATTTCATTAATAAATATGAATATATTATATACATTTAAAAATATATTTTATCTACAAATATATTGTAATTAAATATTTTGTTCTTGTAATATTTTGTATATGATGTAATGCATTAATACATTTTGATATTAATTATAATTTTAAAATACATTTGAAATATATTATTAAATATATATTTCTATCTATAATATATATATTAATTAAATATTTGTTCTTAAGTTTTAAATTCATTAATCAAACTTAAAACTGAGCATTAAACAGATAAAAGGCAGCATTAATTTAATAATATTTTAATAGATTCATAAATATTTTATAGGAAAATATTAATATTTATACAAATGTATAAATTAAAACATGTATTTTTATTTATTTAGTTTTTATATTTTTATCTAGAAATGTATTTCAATTCACATTTTGTCAATTTTTCACAGTAAATTTTCTACTAAATGTACCATATATTTACATGAAATCTTACATGTAATGAAAGCTAAACAATATTATACACACTATGACTAAGAAAGGGACATCAAATTAAGTCACTTTTACTCATAGAATTGAAAAGATACATCAATTACGGAAATGGCTGCAATTTGAAAATGTCGCTTTTAGCTTTAGCTGCACCAGGTTTGATGTCATTGGTACGCGTTTTGAACAGTGGCTGTATGAAAAATCATATTTAGGTGAACGATTGCTTAAAAACACACCTCTTCCTCCGACAGCAGGTATTCTGGAGGTGGGTTGTATGACTCCTCGTGCCCAGGAAGTTTCATCTTGGGTGCTGGGATGTGCATTTTGTGGCGTCCCAGGATGCTGTTGGGGTCCTCCTTGGCCCACAGGTCATAGTACTGCGGTGTGGTTTCCTTGGGTCTGCGTGGCTTGATCCAACCCATCTTTATGGCATGGACCAACTTCCCGACCTAATAGAGAGAGAGAAGAGATGGATGCAGTGACTGTACAGTAGAGAGAAAAACACACACACAGTAACACATCATTGTCGTGATTGAGAGCACATGTGTGTGATCATTACTCAAAACACTCGTTGCACACGTCGCCGGTTTACTGCAGGAAACACATTACATATAGTGACCGGAATCAGCCGGAATATCTAAAGGGAATCTTATTTTTACCGAAACGTTTGCAGGTTTGATTTCTTTTCAGCGTCCAATTTCAGATCCCCATTATGCCGGCGTTTCAGACCTCTTTCCACTTTAAAAACTATGTGGGAATCATTATTGGTAACGCAGCACAGCTGGGAGCAGTTAGGAGACGAAACATATTCTCAAGCCGTTTCCTTTTCACAGTAAATATACGCTTTCACCATAAACGTAAAACGTTAAGGTGTGACAAGGACAGTCAAACTTACCTTCTCTTTCTCGATAAGCGAAGGAATAAAGCTTCGTTTGTCCTGAGGCCTGTTGGTCACGGGGTGGATCATCACTTCGTTGGAGAAGAAGTCGACGGCAGGCTAGAAAAGCAAAGAAGACAGAATCAGAAAGAGGAAAACAGTAAGGCCAAGTAAAAAACACAAACATTACCAGAAGAATGTTTAAAAGGTGCGGTAACGAAGGTTTTACACTTAAAAACTGAAAAAGAAGCACAATGAATACACTAAGAGTGCTTTCACACTTGGTTTGATTGCCCCCCCTCCTGCTCCCCCCGCTGGACTGTTCACATTATATTATTTGGGTCCGAACCGGGGTGCGTTTGTGCCGTCAAAGCAGCAGCCGTTTACCCTGTTGGTAACGACGGCGAGCGAGAAGGCGGCAAAATGCATAGCGTTGCTCACACACTTTTAGATTTTTGTTTTTGAACCGCTGGTTTTGTTTCCAAAGCTTCAGTACAGAAACAACACTTGCGTCTATCTTCCGCGAATGTACTGCACATGCTCTAAAGAACACTGAAGGTGAGCAGAAATGAGATCTACAGCTTGAAGTACATCAGTCACGCTTGTGAGGAAAATTAGTGAAATGCACACTTTTATCCACTCATACATCATTAATAGCGGTTCACTTCCGCGATTTAGTACGAATCGCACCGGAGTTCACATGAACCGTACACCCCAGACCACCCTTTTTAAGCGGACTTGGGTACGGTTTGTGGGTGCACAACAGAGTTCAGAAGACAGCGTTTACATCATCCAAACGAACCGAACTCTGACGTCAATTGAACACGGGTGCGCACCAAAAGTGCTCATGTGAAAGCACCGGTTCTCAACCCTGCAGAGTTCACTGTCCTGCAGAGTTTAACTCCAACCTTGAGCAAACTCTCCTGCCTGTAGCTCTAGTAATCCTGAAGAGCTTGATTAGCTGGTTCAGGTGAGCTCTGCAGGACAGTGGGCCTCGAGGACCGGGCTTGAGAATGCCTGCCCTAAAGCACAGCACGCTAAAACCCCAAATGAATCTTCCTTAAACACTTCAGCTAAAAATAAAAGCAAAAAATAATAGACTAATAAAACGCATCTAGATAAAGTCAACCTCACAAGCTGACTAGTTTATGAATACACATACATACAGTACTGGTCAAAAGTCTGGAAACATCACTATTTTTAATGTTTCTGAAAGAAGTCTCTTCTGCTCATCAAGCCTGCATTTATGTGATCAAAAACACAGAAAAACAGTATTATTGTGAAATATTATTAACAATTTAGAATAATGGTTTTCTATTGTAATATACTTTAAAATATAGCTGTATTTTCAGCATCATTACTCCAGCCTTCAGTGTCACGTGATCCTTCAGAAATCATATTGCTTAATATTTTTTGTTATAACCTGTGATACTTTTTTCAGGATTCTTTGATTAATAAAAAGTAATTTTTATTTCAAATAGAAATATTTTGTCGTGATTTACTCTACTGTTCAAAAGTTTGGGGTCAGTAATTTTTGTATTTTTTGGGAAGAAATGAATACTTTTATTTAGCAAGGATGTGTTAAAGTGATAGTAAAGATTTATATTGTGAATAAATGCTGTTCTTTTGAACTTTTTATTCATCAACGAATCCTGACAAAAGTATCACAGCGTCCAAAAAGATATTAAGCAGCACAACTGTTTCCAACATTGATGATAAATCATATGAGAATGATTTGTGAAGGATCATGTGACACTTAAGACCGGAGGAATGATGCTGAAAATTCAGCTTTGATCACAGGAATACATCACATTTTAAAGTATATTAACCCTTCTCCGGTCAAAGGATGTTTGCTCAATGTTCCCTGTCCAAATGGCATGAGACTTTGTACCGTTGTCAACACTCTCTAGATCTACAAATAAAAAATATGAATTGGACTGATATCTGTTTTTATGTTTGTGTGGCACTCAGGGTAGAGACCCCGCTTAGAAAATGGACAAAATTCATCCCCAAAAACAGAAACAACACAGAGCACGCTTACAGAAATGAAGTGGCACACTTCCAACAATGCATAAAACATCCACAAAGCAAAATGATCATGCTCTCACACGCACACGAATACATTTGTTATTGCCGTTCAGTTTATTGCATTTTGATGTTCATGTTGTGTATTTTTTACTCAATATGTAATAGAACTGTTCATTTGTTAAGTTTTGTTCTGTTACAGTTAGTAACTGAAGTGTAGATTAAATTTGTAGAATTATAAGAAAATCAGATGTTTGAAATAAATGATAAACTCTAAAGAACTTTTCCAACTTTTCTCTTGTTCAGGTTTGAGTCTAATCATAAATGTAACAGTGAAAAAAAGATTTTTGCTAAAATGCTAAATTGACAAATGTATTTTAATTGTTATAATTGTGATTTCATAACATTTAGATATGAATCCAACTGAAAAATACTTGTGAAAAGATGTCTTTCAGTCAGTCAAATACTCATTCCAGTGGAGCTCTGCAGCCAAAAGTCTTTTTATTTTATTTTAAAACTGTATTTTCCAAAAGATGGGCAAAAATCTTACACTAAACCATGTCAAATTACCCATGTTATCCCCACGAACGAAAGTGAGAAATTTGGGCCTTTTATAAAGTGAATTTTAAATAAAAACTGATTTACATTTTGATTTGCATTTCACTGCCGGTTGTATATTCTGTATATAACTGTGTATGTGACAAATAAAACTCTTGAATCTTGTGTGAAAATCCATTAAAAAAATTTTTTATTTTATTTATTTATATAAATTAAAAGAATATTATAAATACTCCAAAAACTGCACCGATGTTGAGTAAAAACATTAATAAACAGAGTAAAATTACATTTGTTCTAAAGAAAACTATTGTTTTGTTACAAAATTACATTTTGTTGCCTGGGGTCTGTGGAGACCCCAAAGACCTTGAGTGTAATTCCCAAACGAAGACCGTAGAAGGGTTAAAATAGAAAACCATTATTTGAAATTGTA